>KE504217.1:121521-150892 GCA_000344655.2 Fomitopsis schrenkii | reverse complement strand
CAATCACACAATCACACCTGATATGTCTATCTCTTTAGCTCCACACATGTTCATATGGCGCAAAAGTGCATACAGATGTTAACAACTACTCAGGCATCGTAAAATCACACAATCAAACATTCACCCATCATAAAATTATGCAATCAAATGTTCGCACATCATAAAATTTCATTTACACATCATAATATCACACGGTCAAACGTTCACACATAATATCACACGGTCAAACGTTCAGTACAATTGCACACATTATTACACCACAGAATACATGATGTTCCAAAAGCAAAGAAAAGAATATAAAAAGGAAGTCATTAACGACTAAACAAAGACTGGCCAGGTCTTTGTATAGCCGCTAATGATGAAGAAAGAGGGAGGGGGTGAAAAAGTCCATTGGTTGAGGTCGATCTGTGAAGACATGAGCACATGAGAGCGAAGAGAGACAGAGACGTACACGTGTGTTGCTGAGATATAGCCACATCAAGCAGATAGCGGCAGAACTGTGACATCCTATACACATATAATGAGAAGAATACTAATGTAAAAGATGCAAAACTTACGGTGCAACAAGCCATCCATCTTCTGAACGACAGTGTTGATATGTAGAGTATAGACAACTACAAAAAAGGTATGAGAATATGCTGATAGTAATACGTTGCACTGACCTCTGACGGCAAAAGGCCGGCTATCCAAAGAACCGTGCAAAGCAGCAAGCCACTTGCGACCTAGTGAATCACATCAGCATGGTGAAGTCAGGAGAAAGCAGCGCTCACCCGGTTATACTATGTAACACAACATGAATGGACGTCTGCATCAAAGATATAGCCCCCAGAACCCACATGAGTGGCAAAGCCTGACGTCCTTGACGGAGGTCCTCGTAGATATAAATCCCCCTGATCTCAAAGTGCCCACAAAGGCATAGGCCGCTCCACAACAGGTCTAGAGGTACATGCTGCCCAACATAACAGCACGACCAACAGAACGTCAACAGTAACATATTCCTGTTGACCAAGGCCTGAGCCCTGGATTTAAGCCCCCTGAACTGAACAAGCATGAATGCTAGGAGCCGATATGATTCAGCAAGATGAACATGGATAACAACGTACTGGATGATGCATAGGAAAGCTAGACAAACTACACGCCCATGGCAGCATGTAGAGAGTCTAGCTATGCTAGCATTCTTGCAAGGTGAGGAGTAAGCGTAGAGTGCGGGGGACATGGAGGTAAGGAAGAAGGAGGACGTATGGTGTGGACAGTCTTATATACAGGCACAGTCTTATCTCTTGGCATTGCACACAGCCCCCGTTATCTATGGGGCAGTGTCACAGCACATTGCGCAATCATGATATCACCACGGCCTAGACCTGAGTCTTGATCACAAAGACACCAGAGATTATATCAGATCAAAATATATTAATTGATCTACAGAATACAATGTAGCTAAATCACAGTGCTGGTGGTGCACACATTTCTAGTAGGCAAAAGCAGTGGAAGACAGTAGCACCAGTGTGGTGCTACCGTCTCATGCTGGTTTGGGAGCGGGAGAGGCCGGAGGAGAGGGTGGAGGGGTGGGTCGAGCGGGCCCGCGCCAAGGCGAAGGGCGGCGGCGGCGGCGGGCGCGTGTGGAGCGGCGCCGCGGCGAGGGTGGTGGGAGACAGTAGCACCGACGTGGTGCTACCGTCTCCCGCTTGTTTGGGAGCGGGAGAGGCGGGAGGAGAGGCGGGAGGGGCGGGTCCAGTGGGCGGGCGCCAAGTTGAAGGACGGCGGCGGCGGCGGCGGCGGTGGGCGCGTTTGGAGCGGCGCTGCGGCGAGGGCGGTGGGAGACGGTAGCACCGACGTGGTGCTACCGTCTCTCGCTGGTTTGGAGGCGGGAGAGGCGGGAGGAGAGGGAGCTGGGGGCTGTCGAGGAGGCCCGCTTGAGGGGATCGAGCTGGCGAGGACTTACCGGGTCGCCATCTCACTGCCTCCTCGGCCAGTCCTTCTCCTCTGCTCTCCGGTCCTTCCCGGAGCAGCTCGTCGATGTGCTGCGACTCGTGCAGCACGTACGCCCGCTTGCGGGCTGCCAGAGGCCGTGGCGGGCGTGAGGATGTATGGTGCGCGCTCGTTGGAGCGCGTGTGGTCTTCTCGCCGCAGCGCGATCCGCACTTGTCGCGGTGGCCGGCGTTCGAGCCCTCGCAAGACGAGGGTTGCAGTGGAGGTGGAGGTGGACGAGGAGGAGGAGGAGGAGGAGGAAGGGGTGATCAGTGGCGCGGGCGCAGCGCTCACGATAGGCGCCAACCTGCCTATTGCAGTCGCCCTTGCAGACCGCTGGATCGATGACGTGGGTTTTGTCCGATCCAGCGGTGTTCACCGCTGGATTGGACAAAACCCACGTCATCGGTCACCTGCGGGCACTGCCCCGCTGGCCCTTATCGTGCGGTGCGATCGATGGCACTGTCTGCCGTCGTCTCTCTCTCTTTCCCCCCATCTTCCTCCCCTCCCCCCTCTACTGTTCCCCCCCAAATCCCTCCTACCTGCCCAGATTCGATCACAGGTGAGTATGCTTGATGTCTCTGATGCTCTATCCACTCATTAGAAGCTCTCTTTAGCCCAGAATTTGGTCAAAACCTCGGTCAGTAAGTACCTACTTGAGTATTAGTTTATCACAGTACAGATATCCTGATATCTATTGATCTAGAGCTCCTCCCAAGTAACAGTGACTATTACTGGTCACTGTAGGCTTTCTCTGGTGAGTACCTCATTGATCTTTGCCATCAGGAGTATACTGACTTCAAAAATTCCGCTTTTTTGTGATTATATTCAGATCAGCCCAATGTATGTTTTCTCCAACATATCTGTACTGTATGAATGCTGACATGGTCTATAGATCTCAATGTAAGTCTTTCTTATCTTTGCATAGACTATGTCTTTGTTCCCATCAGCAATATACTTACCTTATATTTCGCTTTTTTGTTGTTCTATTCAGATCAACACAAGGTATGTTTTACCCAACATATCTGTACTGTATGAATGCTGACATAGTCTGTAGATCTGAATGTAAGTCCTTCTCATCTTTACATAGACTATATTTGTATTGTCATCAGAAGCATGCTGACTTCAAAATCTTCGCTTTTTTGTGATTATATTCAGATCAACCCAAGGTGTGTTTCAATGTACATATCTGCACTGTATGAATGCTTACATGGTCTGTAGATCTCAGAGTAAGTCTTTCTTATATTAGCATAGACTATATTTGTGTATGCTTGTGACCATTACTGTATCTTCAAGTACATTATATGTAGTGGCTGTTCAGAGTATGGTACTGACTAATGTAACACTTACACAGACCTCTACTAAGCAAGTGTATTGTAGATTACTGGTATCCATTGGTACTTACATTGTTCCATGCTATCATAGATACCCCAAGTAAGTATGTTCTATGTTCATGATAAATAGCATAGCATATTGATGTATGACTGTCAGGATCATAGGAAGTGTAGACAAGACTGTTGGTTTCTGCACAGGGTAGTACAACCAAAGTAAGTGTCCTTGATATGCAATGTCTCACTATACTTATCTCTTTATTTCAGACATCTTCTTTGCATACAGGGTATGTCTATGCTACATGAAGTAGCATGACTGAATACTGACAATAGTCTGAATTCAGGAGTGTGTTCAGTTGTAAGTAAGGTTGACATAAACCAGCATGCTTTACTAACAGCATGGGTTACTCAGGCAATAGGTAGCTTTGTTTGGAACTTGGTGTCCTTAGTGATAGTAATTCTGTCATGTAGCCTAGTAAAGAGTGGGCTGTACTGCTGCAGTGGCAAGCTGTGCCTCAGACTCTACAAGTTGTAAGTCAGGTTACTGATTAAAAGGGGCAAAACCTGAATAAAGGTTAGGGAACCAGTCTAGCACAATCTTGCTTGACTTTGTTATCAATAAATCAGTATCCAAGTGAGTTATTCAAATGATCTAGCAATATCATGATACTGACAGAGCTTGGCAGCCCATAAATTGTTGATGTAAGTCTGTTGCTTGTTTACAGTATTGAGTATGCTCACATTGTGTACATAAGTGGTCACCATACATCAAGTAAGTGAAGCCACTTACTGTACATATCTATTACTGACTCTTTCAGTAGAGGTATATATAGAGTCTAAAGTAGCATAGATATTACAGTATGTTTGAACTAATGTTTTGTATTATTGTAGCACCTTTCAGGCAACTGAGTTGATCTACTGAGGGTATACACCCAAAGTTGAACCTCAGACCAACTGTGAGCATTCATAGGGGTCACCCTTTGTTGCCCTGTTGTTGCCATGCCAGGTGAGTCTATGCTGCTTGTTGAATATGAGCAACTAATATTTCAAGTGCAGCCAGTGACACCCCTATGGAGCATACAGCTCCCTTGCATTTCATGAATGAAGATATTTTGGCAGATCATACATATAGCCCTGTATTCTCTGATCTTGAGTCCCTCTCTCTTCCACATAGAGCTAGTCATTTGCCTCCCATTTTCTTGTACACAGGAGGTATTCACCCTCACAGAAAGCATAGGGAGCATGGGCACTTAGGAAAAACTTACATCTACATACTGGACAGTACTGTAGAAGGCTTGGAAAATGCCAGGGACTGTGGTAGAGTAGATAAAGTTCCTCACATGCCCAAGGATGATCTTCTCAACCTGGGTAAGTGATATCAATGACTGGGATATTCTGTATGTTGATTAAGAGATATATGTAGGGCTCCTGGAGCTCAAGGCAGGAGATTGGATTATGGCAAGATCTCTGCACAATCAGGGAGATCCTGCAAAGGATGTCTTGCAAGGCTTTGTTCCTGGAAGGTGTGTATTTCTTTGGCTCTGGTAATTGAGATAAAATGACATATATTGTTTCAAGTGATCTTTTCAACCAAGACAAGTGGTCAGCATGGCAAAATCACTGCAAAAAGGTCCTGGGACCTGAGGAGACTAGATCTTCTGCACCTGGGAGTACTCCTTTTGAGAAGTACTCTGATGGTTCCAACATCAAGCCTGTCCATGAAGGGACTAGGTGCTACCCAACAGGGTTCACTTATCAGAGGCAGAACCTGTTTAGTGCTCCCAATGCTAACTCCAAGCTGGGACCTGATGGGAACCTGGATGTGTTAACACAATATAGGGCTCTTTTGACAAAAGTAAGTTGTGATAAAATGGAAATGAATAAGAATGCTAAAATAATGAGTGTTCTAGTTGGGTGTGGACTTTGCATTAGACAACTTTGCAGAAAGCCCACCCTATATGAGAGAGACCTATCATGAGCTAGCTGAGGCTGTCAACATGCCAAGGCTAGCTCACCCAGATAACTGCATCTGGCCCAGTTCTCAGGTGAACATGGCAGTGCCCCAGAGGCATGAGTCTAGTAAGTAGTTGTGTTTATTGCATGAGTGGATATTAATGGCTAAAATACATATTACAGGACAGGGACTTACAGAAATGGGGTTCTTTGGAGGTGACCACACTGATGAGATGGACTTGGCAGCAGGCCTCTCAGCAATGGTCATAGGTAGCCACCTGCCTGATAATTATGAGGCAGGGAGGTTCCACCTCCTTTCACTGGGAGTCTATGTGGATCTAGCCAATATCCATGTAGTCTTCTTCAGTGGAAGACTTCGCCATTCAGGAACCCCACCTCTTGCACCTCCGGGTGTAGAGGAGATTGCACATTGGGCATATCGCTTTGTGCTAATCTTATACCCTGCTTCTAAGCTCATGCTAGGGGTTGCCAACACTGTAGTGGCAGCAACTAGTGATGGAGAAAAAAAGGATGCAGCTCTTACTGTGCTGCCTGAAGTATTCCACCCTCAGTATGTTTCTTCTGTGAATATGAATCATATCTCACATTGTTTATTATTGCAGAGCACCCTTGCCCAACTGTACCCAAGCCACTTTGGCTAGGGATGGAGGCATGTTAGCAGTGATGCTATACCAAGGTCTAAGGCAGCTGCCATACAACCATCATATTGACATGCAGCAGGTCATGGACAGTATCACTGCTGTAGACCCTGCAATCAATAATGGGGAACCTTATAAGGGTAGGGACTGGGATTATCTTCCTAATGACAATGTCAGCTGGGAGCCTCTAGCTGAGGACTCTCAGAGGACAAGGGAGGTTTTCCCTGGCAGGAGGGCGGTCTTTGACAGGTTCTACCATGACCTGCATGTCCCTCATGCCATGTCTGTCCCTGAAATTGGACTTAGAGGTGTGGCCTTGGATCTGCCAGTAGGACTGAGGTTCTTGGCAGGTGGAGAACATAGTGCCCCTCTAGGTATGCATTCTTAATTGGGCATTGAGTACCACTGTACTGAAAAATTCACAGTCAAACAGAAGAAGTCTTCTAGACCTGGGACTTCTAGTATGAATTCAACCAGTATATCATGCACTTCATATGAACTAATAAATTATATTTGTAGAACCCCTGCACAAGTCCAAGAAAAATCAGAGTGCCCTGTTCATTGGCAAAACAGGCTATCTTGAGTTGCCAGCTGGCAGTTCAAAGACCTGGGAGGTCTCTGAGGACTTGCTGGAGGATGAGGATGAAGAGGATGAAGATGGAGACTGGAATATGAAGCAGAGTAAGTCATAACTCTTCATTTCTGAGAGTGTGATTCTGACATTGAGCAGGGAGAGCCCAGTATGATGAAGATGGAGAAGATGAAGGGGATGCTAGTGCCCAGAGGGGCCAAAGTAAGTTGGTTGTTTGACTTGATATCTCATAGATGCTCATACAACTTTAATAGCACAAGTGCATGTTGGTGATGAAGGTAGTTTTGAAGGTTGTCATTATTTGCATTGATTATACTTAGCTGTTCAACAGTTCATGGCTCAGTGCCTCAGCAAGACCAAGTGGAAGAAGAAGGACAGCAAGCAAGAGAGCCTAGAGATGATGGTGAGTATAATAAATGTTTTAGTGGCACTTTTCTGATTTTCTATTGACACAGTTGACCTGGCCATTGAGGCACTGATTGATGAGCATGACAATGAAGTCTCTGACATTAACCCTCAGTGTAAGCACTTTCACTATTATTGAGCTATGATACTGAGCAGTAATTTGGCAGTGAAACAATTCCTCACCAAGTTCAACCCAGAGAACTTGTCAGCTGTCCTGGACAGTGTGAGGTCAGCTTATCAGCTGGCTTCCACTAGATCTCCACAACTCCAGGACATCATCCACTCTTTGGATGACTTTGAAGCTGCTGCTGTCAAAAGTGGTAACTTCTCAGCTGAACTTCTCAGAGGAATTGAGGGTTATTGGAAGTCCTTGACTGTCTTGGACAGAGAGCCAGAGCTACATACTGTGTGGGTCAACTTGACTCACCAGAGGCTCATGAAGTCCAAGACATGGGTCATTCAGTTCTTGTTCCAGGACTGCAAGGACCTGATTCAGGACTTGTCAGCTCATCACAGACCTCATGTTTTCAGTGCCAGTGGGAATGAGCCTTGTGATTGCCCAGAATATTGGGAGGAACAGCATGGTAACATTTCTGCATGGCTGGCTAAACTGACCATGAACTTGATAACACAATTTCAAGTTCATGGTCAGAATTTTGTCTGGTCAGTGTCCTCTGCTGGTTACCTCCCAGGGTTAGACCCACCTGTGAGAGTATCCCATAAGCTGGTGACTTACAAACAGAAACACATTGAGAACAATGATAGGTTTGACAGAGATGTTACATGGAACATCTTGCTTATCATTAGTTCATGGCTAGGCATTGTCAGTGACAGTCTCAAGGACTTGATCAGACAAGCTGGACTTTGTCTCTAGCATTGAACAGGTGCTAGGCCATGAGGCCCTTTTATTACCAGCTGTATGGGATATATACAAGGCTGATCCTAAGTGGGTAACTCAGAAAAGAGCAACCACACAGCCTCAGAATCTCATGGGTGGTGATGTCTTTCATGGATTCATATGTGCACTGAGTACCTGCTCTGCAGCAGAGCCAGATAGCCCAGAGAGAGCTCTGTTGCAGAAAATTCAGGATACACATGTGAATTTCATGAAGATGTCCAAGGGCTCCAAAAATTCCCAAGCATCTAGAAGTCAGGTTCCTCAGCTGGTTCCTCATGCTTCTCAAGATGCTGTTGACTTTATCTTGGCCATTCTTCAGGATGCACTGAGTTCCTTAGAGCCTGCAGCCAGTCAGAGTCAGGCAAAACAATTCCAGCTCATAGCTGAAGACTCTGACAATTTTTTGGCTCTGAGAGAACAAGGTGCATCCAGGAGGAGAATTCTCAGCTGTCCTGACAATCCTTTTCAGGATAGGAACATAGTCACCAATGGTGGCTTGTTCAGTGCTCTGTACTTCAGGGCCAGATCCTTCAGAAGTCCTGCCCTGCTCAGAACTCCAGATGAGCATCTGAGGACTTTGTTCACTGGTCCTCAGGATGTTAAGCAGTATGAGGCAGGACTTGAGGAGCTCATGATGCAGTCTCCAGAGATCTTTGGCCCCCTATCAGAGGTGCAGAAGAAACACTTCTTCTTGCATCACAGGATTTATGGGCAAGTCAACCCTCTTCCTGAAAATTGGGCTGAGGAACTCTGGAAGGCTGTAGAGCTCACAAACTGGGAGGCTCTCATGTCCAAGAAGCCTGTGGGCTTTCAGTTCCTGCACAGCACTTGGATGACCAAGTCTAAGAGGAATGATGTTCCAGGCAAGCACCTACCCAAAATGGGTAACTTGGCCTTGTACCTCCTCTGTGCTGACCTCTCATACACATGTGCTGTGGTCAAACCCACAGCAGAGGTCATTGCAGAGATGGTCAGTAAAGTAGACTCTGGTGCTGTGCATGGCATGAAAATCTTGGGCTTGGTGGATGTGGCTAATGTGGACAAGAGAGTTGTGAAGGAGAAGTTTGTGTGGCTCTACAAGGAGTTGTGCCAGAGGATTTCCTTGCAGGAGAGGGAGAGGATGGGCTTTGATGCAGTGGTCATGGAGCACACTCTGTGCAAGGTTGGGAGGTTTTTGGCAGGAAGTGCATACCTGGATAGGGGCTTCAAGAGGGTAGAGAAGAAGAAGAGGAAAGCCACTGCAATAGAAGAGGGGGATGAAGATGAAGATCAGGGAGAAGGGTCTCAGCAGAAGAAGAAGAAGAAGAAAAAGGCAGCCAGCAAGAAAGGGAAGGAGAGAGCAGTGGATTAAAGTCAACTATTGTATAACATAACAGTGCGCCTGAAATGGCTTTGTGACCATGGTGTATTATCAATTCAGATGTCTGTGACAATTCCTTGCACTGCAAATTGTCTGCATGAGCTTAACAGATAAGACCTGCTAACACCATCTTGTGAACAACAAAATATACATGAACCTGACTGTGAAGAAATAACAATGAAAGGAATTACAAGTGTAGACTGTAAACCTCACAGAAACTTGAAGTACAGTTTGCTGTCTCTCAAGTGGAGTAAATTAAAATATAGAGTGTCCATTGACTTGTGTCTATGGGATGAAGATAATGACAATGAGGCTTGGTCATAGTAGGAAGAAGAATGCTGGAAGTAGCAAGGGAAAAGAAAAGGCAAGACCAATTTTCTTGCTTCTTAGACTTGGATGTCTTGGATAGCTTTGATGACAATGGATGGCTTGGATGGCTTGGATGACAATGAATGGGATGGTCTCTACTCCACCTGATTTCTGTCAGTGTCTGTTATGTTTCTGTCAAGATTGTCAAGGTACGGTGGTCTGCAAAACTCACAGATGATAAGAACATGTTGAGGACAATAATATACATGAACCTGACTCTGAACAATGAAACAAAGGAACACAATTATCTCACATGAAGTACAGTTTCCTCTCTCTAGTAAGGAGTGGACAAAATGTATAGGGTGACCATGCATTGATTCGAGTGTTTTGTCTACGTAACAATAAGAGTAGAAAAAATCCAATCAACAAAAGAAGTGTACCATTCAATGTTATCATACTGGGCAACATTTATGTGCCTGAACATGGCTACTATTGATGTACATGCAGACTGTGTAGACCATGTAAATTGTATTAGCCACTGTGAGAGCTGAGAGGCACCGTATTGTTCTTTCACATCTTATTGCTTTACTAGCCAGTCTCAACAATTAATGAAATTACAGTGTGCTGCATACAAGGGCAATCAGATGCATATATAGTATCTTTGTGATGTTCTCTTCCTATGTGATTTATACTGTATACTAAACTATAAGGATTATGATAGTGAGTGGCTGTTGCTTGCTCATTGAAGTTGTTTCTATGGCAGATATGGGGTACTCCATGGACCCCAGAGAATGCATTTACACTCAAATCAGTCACTTTGAGTTTTCATAGGCACATGTTGGTTTTTTTATTTTGCATTTTCTGGCTTAACTAGTAAGTTTCAACCCTCAACAAAATTACATTATAGTCTCTATAACAAGGGCTATCAGATGCATATACTATGTTGGGGTGTTTACTTACGGGTTCTTACCATAGGATACACTGTAGTCAGTAACTTAGGCATGAGCGCCCATGCAGCCATGCCTGCACAATGTCACCAGTTGCCATATTGGGCTCCATGCTAAGCCGTTTCATGGACCCTCACTCCATTACTTGAGCGCTTAACCACTGTATTTGTTTGGTACTGTTGATGCAAGTCGCGTCGTCTGGGAGTTTGAATTTTGCAACTCCGCTGAAGTGCCAATACAAACTGTTACTTATCTTCCCTTTGCTGAGCACAAAACAGTCACGTGAAGTGTGGGAACAACCTACCACATTAGGCTCCACGCTAAGGTGTTTCATTCCTGCCCGTCATAAGAACGATACCTTCGTACCTCAGGGATCGTAACAATGAAGGTAAAAACCCAATGGGAACAATGTGGAAGGCAATCTATTCAGAGTCACGTGGAAGAAATATTTGCAGTACTAAGACAATGTGGTGACAGTGTTGCAAGTTTGAGTTCAGTGTGTGCTTTTTCATACACAAAGTTAACTGAGCTTCTGTGAGACGACTCCTGTGTTTGTCAGTGACTATACTCAATGTTTGCTGACTGTGCAGAGGTATATACTAAGCACTAATAAACTCAGAAAGAAATGTGAGAAACATGTGCTAGAGGAACTTTGCAGAGCAGGGGAAGTCTGGCATAGGAAAGTCTGTAAATGTGGAGGTATGTAATTCAGAGGTACAAGTTATTGAGGTACAAGTTATTGGAGGTCTGGAATGTCTGCAACTGTACACTGAAAGTCAGTACTTGGCGAAGCAATTGGCAACACACCTAGTCAAGTCTAGGGTATGGAAGACTAGGATAGAGCCAGAATGGAAGATGTAGGACAATTCAAGAGTCTCTAATAGGGATCCCAAAGACATCAGAATCCATGTTAAGCAACAAAAGTCCAGGGGTTGGAAGATAAGTAGAGGATATACATAATGAGAAGAGTGAGTGTGCAAGAGAGGGTAAACAATATATTTGATTTGATATACAATTCAATCACAAGCCCAGCGTAAGTACTATGTAGTTACTTCTCTGACCAGATTCTGAACATTCCAGAGAGTGAGTACAAAGACAATACATACTGTCAAGATAACTGTAAATCCAGTGCAGAGACGACAACAACAGGTGATACAAAAAGATGAAGTGTACACCACAAGAATTTGGAACAGGATAATGGATTTGAAAAATCAGAATAGTCTGGAAAAGCATGGAATAGTCTGCAATACTGGAAATTGGAATACACAAGTACACAGGTCCACCTTCTTTATGTGTGGCACAGATCATGACATCAACAATATTCATACCAGAGCTATGAGTCAGTGGTATTTGTTGGGTAAGACTGAGTATGAGAACCTAAATTCACTACTGAGGAAAGCAATCTGATTCTGTGTTATAGAGAAGTACACTATCCTAGAACAATCCATTTATCTGTCTGATATTGTATGCTGCAACTGCAAGGTATGCTGTGGCATCAACCTTGTTCTACCATATGTATATTTTGACTGCCCGTTACCTTATGATGCTGGATAAAGAACACCACCAATAAATCATTGTACATAGGAAATGGGTACCATATTAAGAAAAGGTTAGAAACTGGCACATACTAACAAACACCTCAGGGATTGTACTGCCAGTCAAGGCCCACTCCAAGACAAGTTGAAACCATGCCAGTATTCTTTTCCCTGATTATCTACAGTTGCACCTTGCTGACTGTGGTCAAACACTCGTCTGAATCAATATGAAATATTCTACATCTACACACAGTGTACACCTATGTAGCTTCAACACCTGCCAGAAAAGAGTCTGTGGAAATACAGAATGTAGAGTGAAAGTGACAGATACAGTAAACATCAGTGTGTGAATAAACAGACCAGAGATACAAGTAGGATGTGGAGGGGAGGGGCAGAGAGCCTACAACGTCAGTCTGTGGATGCTGTGACACTGGGGCCCTCCCCACTATGCTGCTCTTTGTCAGTGGTGTCACACTTATGCTTCAGTTTCATCATGTGCTTGTTGTTCCAAGCTATGGCACCCAGAATTTGGGCCTTTCTATCCTCCTTCATTGGGGGAACCTTCATGATCTGCACACTGGAAATTGTGATCCATGCTGAGATTGTACAAACTTAGTTGATATTTTGCCTCTGCCTCCATGGCCTGCACAACACTCTCAATGAGCAGTGCAAATATGTGCTTGAAACTGATCTCTGGTTCCAGCAACGATAGGAGGAAGTTGTTGTGAGTGGTGATGATGTCTGGGTCCTCAATTGTGGCCATGCATTGTTCAATCTCTTCCCCCCCAGTACACTGTGACAACAGTGATGAGGTCTTGGAAGGAGGCCTCAAACATGGCCAAGAACTTATTGTGCTTGTTGCACAGAGTTCCAACATAGTTGTTGTAAGGGAGGATGGGCTGTCTATCATTTTTAGGTCAGTGCCTGACAACATTTGGTTTTTGTGAGCACTCACCAGGGCCAACCCTGCTTCAGTGGCACCTGGGTTCAAGATGCTCATAGCCTTGATCATTGTATCATAGAAGGTTTGGTGATGTTCCCAGGGTACAACAAACCAGAGAAGGTGTACTGGCCCTGTGAGATGCTTGTGGCTAGCTACCCATCAGCCACAGCCTGCTAAGAGGAGGGTAGTGTCTGCGCAAGTGTCTTGTAATGACTGCCAGCCCTGTAGATGGAGTATTGGCACAGCTTGTGGTACCAGTCCATGTTGATCCTGAGACACAATGTCTTGACCAACAGGGGGCTATTGTCTGGGGGATCATCATTGGAATGTCAGAGGTGTTGTCCTCATCATCGTTATGATCCCTCAGGTTCGAAATCAAAGAGGGTTTGATTCACCTTAAGGACAAGGGAACTTACCGATTGTGCATCCCGGATGTCATGATTGACGGGCGTAGCACACGAGAGATCCTAATACACCACACGCATTCGCTGCTCACACATCTCAGCGCTGTCAAGATGTTCAGTTATCTGCGGGATCGGGTGTGGTGGAAGACGATTGTGAAAGACATACAGTCATATTGCGATACTTGCATGATGTGCAAGCATAGTAAACCCTTGAATCAGGAGTCCTACAGGCTTCTGAATCCCCTACCGGTTGCAGACATACCTTGGGAGGCAATGGGAATCAATTTTGTTGGACTGCTTCCTGAGTTGAAGAACCGAGACAGTACCTATGATTCAATCACTACAATCATAGATCTGCATTCAGCTATGATACACCTCGTACCTAGTCGAATCAACTACACTGCTAAGCAGGTAGCTGAGTTAGTATTTGAGCATGTATACAAACTACATGGGATGCCTAAAATCATAGTCAGTGACCGAGATGTATTGTTCACCAGCCAGTTCTGGAAGCACTTACATAGCTTGGTTGGTGTTGAGCTGCACATGTCGAGTGCATACCATCCTCAGTCCAATGGATCAACTGAATGAGCTAATTGTACCATTACACAGATGCTGCGTCAGTGTGTATCACCTACTCAGAAAGATTGGGTATTGCGCTTACCTGGTATTGAGTTTGCCTTGAACCTGGCGTGCTCTGAGAGTACCAGGTTTGCCCTGTTCTTCCTGAACACAGGGTGCATGCCCCGTTTGATGATCTGGGATGATGCGGGGAAGGACGAGTACCTGTCAGTTAGAGTTTACGTGCAGAAGATGAAGCACACGGTAATGACTGCTCACAATAGTATCATTGCTGCTCGCGTCAAGCAGACGTGAGATGCGAATCATCCATGTTGTCCCTCGCCGTTTGTAGAAGGCGATCTTGTGTATGTTTTGACTAAAAACATATCCTTGCCTCACGGTCTAGCCCGCAAGCTCGCTCTGATATTCATTGGGCCATATAAGATCCTAAGGGACTATAAGAATAACTCATACCTTATTGATCTACCGAGGAACCTCAAGTGTCGAGGGGTCCACGACGTGTTCCACGACAACTGTTTGTTTCCGGGCCGGCTGGACAGTCAGGTCGCAGAACTTGAGGACCGGGACAACGAGTGGGCAATCGAGAGGATTGTATCCCACACCAGTGAAGGAGATTCAGCGCTATTTGAGGCTGAATGGAAGACAGGAGATCATACCTGGGTTCCATATACAGCTATCTGCCACTTAGGGGCCACCACGGAATATCTTGAGCTTTTAGGCTGCGCGGAAGTGACACAGCTTGGAGCCAGTGATGGACAGCCTCCCAATGACCCGCAGGTCTACGTTGGATGCCTAGGCTTCGAACCAGTGAGTACGAAAGGTATAAAAGCTCACCGGAAATGGTGTCAAAACCGCCAGCAGACTCGCAAACCTCAGTGAGTTGAACCACCTCCAACCTTCCCCTATGAATCCTCTAACTCCTTCGACAAAACCATCAGTACCTTTCTATGCGGCTTCATACTTGCTCACCCCGACAAAGCCGCCATGTGTACCGACCACACATTCTTCAAGCACTACAAAGACGGCTTGTCCGGTGTCTTGACAGACCCCACGACAAAGACCAAATGGCTCTACCCCATCAGCCTCCTGTGATTGTACTGCGAGTTTGATCACTGCCTACGTGCATGCTTCAGCAAGGGTGATATGGAGGGTGTCCGACTCATCGTACCTGCTGGGTACCCGGACTTTCAGCGTATCTGGAACCTGGACCACGGGTGTGCTTACCTATTCTTGATCTACGAGCCCTGCACTGGCGGTATCACGGCCATGGGTTGTCCCATCCCTATCGACAAATTTGCCCCCGAGCAGTCAGCCACCCAGATTGTGAGTCAGTGTGATGACAAATGGTTGAAGGAAACGTACCAGTTCCTTCAGCTTGAGCATGCCGAGTCTGCACAAAAGAAGAAGGCTTGGGAAGCCAAATGTCACCAGGAGCACCAGGAAGCTCGCACTCAGAAGGAGCTCGCGAGCACGTTGTTTGGTGCAAAGCCTGCAAACTTTGGTCCACCAGGTGGAGGGTGTCACAGCGGTCCTAAGCTGTCAGACGATGTGGGTATATGCAAGAAGAAACAATGGTGCCGTGCACCTCGTAATGTCCCTGGTCCATCATCAGGCTTTGTCCCCAGTGCAGTCCCCTCCGAGGACGAGGACATGGGTGACATGAGAGCCTCCAGATCTGGAGATGCTCCTGCTACCCCAGCCCCAGTCCCGATCAGATGGATCGATCATGATCGGATGTCAGCGCCGGCGCCACAGTCAGCCAACCCCGCAGACGTACCTTTGCCACCCGATGTCACACCTCCTCCTGTCCCCGCTCCTGATGCTCTGTCGCCTGCTCCTGCCTCGACAACCTCGAAGTCCACCTCGAGTCATGGCCTACCAAACTTCACCCATAGGCCCGCTGCTTCATCCGTGCCCGCTGTATCTTCAGCCACCCCGGCCAGCGGATCCGCAGACCACGACGTTGACATGCATGTAAGCCAGAAAATGCAAAATAAAAAAATCAACCAGTGCCTATGAAAACTCTAAGTAGCTGATTTGAGTGGAAATAGAATCTACATGATCTGCAGAGTGTGTATGTACCACACTTGCACCCTAAAAGCAACAGATATGCAAGGGAATATCCAATCTTTGTCAAGAATGTGCTATTCTATAGCAAAGTCACATTTTTCCATTTAGCTGGTGGGTACCCAATGTCAATATTTCCAACATTTATACCTATTTCTAAAGGCTCACACTAGCCACAGAGTGATATCATCCCAAAAGGGAAGGTGAGTTGCCAAAAAGGGTAACTATTACTGACTGATGACTCAATGTGCAAAGACTATGACCTCAAGTTTCTAGCATCTAGAACATCATAGCCAGACTGCAAAACAGCCATCAAATTTTCCACACAGGAGTGTTTGAGAATATATATTGTGATTTGTTGCTCTTTTCAGCCTAAGGTCACATGCTCGCAGTGAAGACCGTCAAGCGATGATGAACACCGCTGGATTGGACAAAGCCCACATCATTGACTGCGCTGTGCAACGATGAGGTCAAAAGAGGTAAAAATGCTCTCAAAATGTGGAAGATATTCAATATTCAACTGAATGCCTTTATTTTGAGCTCGAAAAAGTCGCAAAAACAGCCAATAAATTATGTAAATCCATTGAGACACTATAAAACATTATTAGACCATGAAACCCTTTCTTATCATTCTCACTGTGCTTTGAAGTGGCTTTGAAGCCAGAACCTTCTTCAGTTGGGCATACCCAAGATTCCTAAGGCTGCAAATTCTCATGTTTAGGGATACAATTTGTAGCTCTATGGTGGATATCCCACATTATGATTTATACCTATTGTCAGCATCTGACTCTGCTCTATGAATATGCCAGTGCTCTCTCCATCCTTGCATCCTTTGTCTGACATTCAGCCTCTCAATATGCTCACATCAGGTCTATTGGTTGGCATCAGTTTGGAAAAGCCAATGCTGACTTATCTCTGCAGGGTTAATGGTATGCCATCCTAGTGCTATTTTTATGTAGTGAAGATCACTGAATATTTCTGATTTTATGCTCTGTTTTACACTGAGTAGAGAGACTAAAATTATGAACACTTTCATGTGAATATGACTAATGCATATCTACCATTAGAAATTTCGTAATATTTATATGTCCACTTAAAAGCCTCAGTTGACATACTACCACTCTTACCAGGGATATACTAGGCATACTCATGCACCATAGTGTCTGCCACATTGATGTGCCTATGTGTGAATGTTATCAAACATTATAGTACCATACTGCCCACACTACTCATAATCTAAATTTCTTACCAAGGAAGAGCATCAGGAATTCATGAGCAGTTATGACAATTTGATAGGAATATGATGATCCCTGTATCTGGAAGTATATTACACCATCACCAGTCCACTTCATCTTCATATGCAATACAGATGATGTACACACTGGTGCAGGGACTTTCTGGATTGTACTGCAAGTTTGTCTATGTACTCGAAAAGTGGCACATACCAATGATGCAGTGGCATTTGGAAATTGAGGAATGCATATGACTTGACATGGGTTCACCCAAGTTGCTCTCGTTTCCCTGGGAATATAGTGGCATTGTCAATTGTTTGATGTCAACTGTGGGGTTTGGTGTGGGAATGACACACACTTCATACACAGATTTACAAAAACTTATCCATACCAACTATAGTGATGAGTGGGTTTGGTTGTGCTGCTTATCATAGGCAACTGTGGCTTCTACAGATGTGTCAATATGATATAGCTCAACTATAAACTATACTTAGTCTCCAAATTTTCTTTATTTCCTCGGAAAGAGTTACAATATTTGGAAGAAACATATGCCATCTCTGTCAATGATTGACTGTGCCTAATCACACCTGATAATGTTGGCATACTGATGTGATTATCTTTGAATATTTGACAACATCTATCTCTTTTGATAGACTGAAGATATCTTAGACAGGCATGAACTACTAGCAGATGTGTTCCTTTCTGTTATGATACATCTTGCAGGGGTGTATGGTACCATATGAGAGCAATATCAATGAGCTTACAGGCATTGGATATGAAGGGCTGACACTCATAACTATGGCACTTTCATGATTGAACAAGCTTTGTGTGTGAACACAGAGGCAAGGGCTTCAACCTCACTGAATTGGCATAGAACAATGTTATCCTTGAGATTGAGAAAATTTTGAGTTCTTCTATATTAAAGCCATGTTCTACGAGCTGAAGAGAACTTTCTCTGATTTTATTGCATTTTTTATCTGACCATGATAGTGCTGCTTGAAGTTGTGCATTACATCGCTTAATAAGCGCCCATTAAGCGCGGGCGGAGTTGTACGCAAACGCGTCGACGCGTTTGCGTGCAAGTCCGCCCGCGCTTATATCACCAAATGCGGTAATTCCATCATTTTCAGCCACTTCTCCAGCCACACTGCTTGCTTTACTTCTAAAATGGCCAGAAAAAGTGTATAAAATCCGGAAAAATAAGACACTTTAGGGATGAAGTTTCCCACGTATATCATGCCACAAGTTGCTATCATTTGCAATAAGAATAATACTGCAAATGCTGAAAGATATTATGATTGTTCCAAGACAAGTAAGCTCTTGGTATGTACCATAGCATAAGATGAGCTAGCTACAATACATATACTACTGTGTCAATGATAACAGGTTCAGATTCAATTTTGAGATTACTGCCTGCAGTGATTTTCTGTCTTCATTTTGAGGTTGCAACAGGAAATTAATATACCTCACAATGAAGGCAGAAACCCAATGCTGGTATCAACATGGAAGGCAATCCAGTCAGAGTGAAGTGGAAGAGATTTGCAGTAATAAATGATTATAGTATTTTGGTTTAGCTGTTCTCTTTCAAATTTTCCAATGTAATGCCAGTATTTCAAGTTTGAGTTCAGTGTGTGCTTATCATACACAGTGTCACTGGGGCTTCTGTGAAACAACTCCCCTATTTGTCAGTGACTATAATTAATGTTTGCTAATAGTGCAGAGGTACACTTAGCAGTGATAACCTCAGAAAATGTGAGAAACATGTGCTGGAGGAACTTTGCAGAGCAGGAGAAGTCTGGGATAGGAAAGTCTGCAAATGTGGAGTTTTGGAATCCAAGGGTACAGAATGAATGTCTGCAACTATTGGCTGCAGCACACCTCAGAGCAGTCACAAAGGCCTAAGTTGAGCTCTATGAAGTCTGGGGACTTTGAGCTCAACGAGGGAGGCTGTCTACGGTGTGGTGTTACATGATACGAAGCCACTGTATAGTAGCACAGCCACAAAAGCGAAGATCAACAAAAGAAAGAGTGAAGTGCAGAAGGTGGGGGGTTCAATTCCCCCAAAGTGCAAACATTAATCTGGGCGAAGAATAATGGGAAAAATGGCGGGAAAAATACAGTAGGCTGTGCATTGTATGAGACTCCGTTGTAAAAAAGCAGAACACACCAGAAGATGGTCTAGGACTTGGACAGGGCAATGGAGCTCTGAATAATTCCGCAAAAATGTGCAATAAATCCGAGCTCAACACTCCCCCCTGACCAGTCAAGTCCCCAACCCGAGCATCTTCGCCATCTCCAGCACCTTCAGCTTAGCCAGTGACTTCGTCAGGATGTCAGCAGGCATGTCCGAAGTGCGGAGGTGTACAACCTCGATCCGGCCTTTGGCTACTTCGTCCCTGAGCCAGTAGAAGCGCAAGTCGAGGTGCTTCATGCGTCCATGGTGCTCGGGATTTTTCGCAACAGAAAGTGCGGAGAGATTGTCAATGCGAAGCTTCGAGGCTGAGGAGACCTCATACCCAAACTCTGACAGCAGATTGCGAAGCCAGAGCATCTCCTGGCCGGCAGAGACAGCTGCAACAAACTCGGCCTCCGTAGTCGAGAGCGCCACAATGGTTTGGAGGCGACTAGACCATGAAATCACGCCTGTGCCCATCTTAATGATGTAGCCAGAGGTGGATCGACCAGTGTCAGGGCAGCCAGCGTGGTCGGCATCGGTGTAGGAGGCAAAGAGCTCGTTGTCGGAGGAAGGGGAGTACGTCAGCTTGTAGTCCAGAGTGCCCTTGAGGTACCGGAAGAGGTGCTTGACCGCTTTCCAGTGCGCGGTGCCGGGGTTCCTCGAAAATCGTGCCAGATTGCCCACAGTACGAGCGATGTCTGGACGAGTTGCAACAGCAAGGTAGAAAAGTGCATCTCCCTCGCTTCGGATAGCGTCCTGGGGCCCATCTCTGCACTGAGACGAACACCAGGATCCATTGGGGTGCCCACAGGATCGCAGTCAGCAAAGCCCTAGCACTCGAGAATGTCGAGGGTGTACTGCTGCTGCGAGATGGAGAGGGAATGCCTAGCACAATCGCGCTCAATCTTAACTCCTAGGAGCCAAGACGTGGGGCCGAGGTCTCTGAGCTTGAAGTGTGCACGAAGGTCGTCCTTGACGCGTTGAATGGTGTCCTTCGACTTCGCTGCGATGGTGATGTCGTCAACAAATACAGGAATGATGATGCGCACCCCATCTCGTAGATAGACCCAGACACTGTGCTCACAAACAAGTCGCGAAAATCCCAGCTTCGTCAGGACCTCGTGCAGCTTCTCATGCCAGCAGTGTCCTGCCTGCTTGAGGCCGTAAAGCGCCTTCAGAAGTCGCCAGACCCAGTTGGGGGTCTTCTGCTCGAAGCCTTCAGGCTGCTTCATGTACACCTCCTCCTTCAGCTCGCCATTGAGGTAAGCAGAAGAGATGTTGACAGATTCAAGCTCGAGGTTCTCAAGGGCTGCAAGCGCAAGAATGGCTCAAATCGACGCCCACTTGGGCGTAGGAGCGAAGTCGAAGCCTGGACGCTGGGAGAAGCCCTTGGCAACAAGACGACCCTTGTAGCGTTCGATAGAGCCGTCTGCATTGCGCTTGACGCGAAAAACCCATCGAGAACCGATCGTCTTGCGTCCCGGGGGCAGCTGAACAAGCTCGAAGGTCCCATTCTTGACAAGAGACTGGATCTCGTCCTGAGCGGCTTTGAGCCATCGTGCTTGCTCCTCTGGCGGCAACTTGTGGACGTCTGAGATGCTCTTGGGCTCCCCAAAGTGCTCCTGGTCTGCCTTGAATGCATGCTGAGCTACTGAAGCGAAGGCATAGGCTAGGGCGTCGTCATAGCTCAGGATATCCTCTCGTTCACCAGAGTAGACGTGCTCGATGCCTGCTATCATCGCTTCAAGAGTGCACTTGAAGGCATCCTGGTGGTCACCACGAAGAAGGTCGAGTTCGTTGTTGCTCGAGGTGGGAGAAGGTGGCAGGATGTTGTTAGGATGACATGCAGGAAGAGCAGGGACAGCAGGCAGAGGATCTGAGTCGACTAGGGCATGAATGAGAGGATCTGGAGACGGGCTGTCGCGCTGAGGCGTATCTGCACGCTCAGAGGGCTCAGGCGTCGAAGCAGGGGACGGTGTGTCGACACGAAAACACGTGGGCAGTAGATTTTGACGCTGGAGGTCGTCAAGGCTATGAAGTCGCAAGGAAGGAGGAGTTGCCCTCACATTCGCAAACCAACATGTCCCACAACATTGCCGCTATCAACGCTCACCGGGTGCGCTTCTCGCGACTCCTCAACATACTCTGCGCCAACCTTGCTGTTGAGCCCTGCTACCGCGCGTCCAACGACCGCGAATGGCTTGCGTGGGCCCATGGTACCCGCTGGCACTTGGTACGTCGTGCTCTAGTGTCTCCGACACGTTGTGACTGATCGCACCCTAGTGCGCTCTGTTCAAGTCGTATTGCGCGGTCATTGCGCACGAGCCCGATGCTCTGCCGTCGCCGCTCGCCGTAGCTCCTGTGACGCGACTCCTAGACTACTTCGACAGTGTCTTCCAGTCGGATAGCCCGATCACAGTCGAGAGGTCTGGCGTGCCGTACGCGACACTTGCTTGGTCGGAGAGTTCGGTCACTGAGATCCAGAACCGTGCCTGCAATGCTACGCCCGATCCGCCCCAGTATTCGGCGATGCCCATGTACCTCGATGCAGTGATGTCATTTAAACAGGATTTATTCTTGGTCCATTATGTGCAAAAGATAGGATTTAAGGCTTCCACTAGTGGACTTAATCCTAATCCAATCTGAACTAAGCCTATGTCTAGTGTGGCTTATCTACTAAGCATATCCTTGCAGTCTTCCTTCCGCTCTCGCCATTGACCTTGACCGACACAGCGCATGCTGTTCGACTCCCGCGCGCGAGCCGTGGCGCATGGCGACGCGGCCCTTCCTTCCGTCCGCTCCCAGTCTGACGTCCAGGCACTTGTCGAATACCTTGACGAGGTGTTCGCTACGTTGCCTTCCGAGCACAGCGCCCTCGGGGTCCCGTTCCCTGCCATTGCGTGGTCGGTAAATCAAGTTGCTGCCGAGCAGGCCGATTCGGAGGCTGGCCGTCCCCTTCCTTCCGTCCGCTACCTCGATCGCCCCCTGCAGTTGTCGACGTTGCGAAGTTCCGCCGAGGGGTGGGACAGCCTCGTTCGCCGCATGCAGGCTATCGTGCAAACCCAGCGTGACGCCTCGAACTCTGCTCGCATCGAGGCCATGGAGACCCACGCCCGCCTCACCGCTGTGGAGTTGCAGCTCGATGGACTTTCCCGCCATCTTGGTTCGACCTCCCCCCAGGGATCAGAGGGTGCAGCGGATGGTAGCGTAGAGCTTTCTTGAGTACCTGCCATGCTTGTCGTGTCGTCTCCACGCGAATTCAATTGTCTCGTGCCTTGTCTGTGAGAGCGGAGGGGACGCGCTCCTGAGGAACTCGTTTGTCGCGTGTCTTGCCTGTCGTATTGCGGGAGATTTGTGTCCGGCGTGCTTGGGGTTCGTTTTCCTAGCTATCTTGTTCTCTGGTGTGCTTCGCTTGCGCCTGCGGAAGGGGGTCCTGTGCTGCGGCATTCGGTGTGTTCGTTTCGCCCTTTGCTATCTCCCTCTGGTTCCTTGTTGCTTCTTGGCCCGGGCTGGCCTACCCTCCTAACCCCTCCTTCACTCCGCTCCGGCCCCAGACCGTGGGCACCGCCCACAACGTCGACCTAGCTCCGCGACATCAGGACGAGATATCCTTTCATCTACCTGCGACGCCTCTGAAGGATGTGTACGCACCTAGCCTTTGCATTGATAAGACAGATCAATCACACCCCAAGCTTAGTCCGCCCGGCAGTAGCCGGTAGCGTAGTTGTCTCTCCCTTAGCGTAGTTCTCTACACCAAGGAAACCCCATGAGCACGCGTATCCAAAGAGCTTTCAGAGTTGGTCGGGGTTCAACCCCCGGCTGGGCACAGGTCACTGGGTCGATCCCCAGTGTGAGTGTTCTGCCTTGGCAAGCGCCCTGCCAAGGGTATGCAGCATAGGTTAGACTTGAGCCCCAGGCCACTCCCTATGGGACGCCGGATCAGGAAATTGGATAAAATGCGGCAAGATTTGGACACCTCTGGTGTATGACACTGGGCTCGTGTTTCCAGTCGTCAAGTGGGCGCAACAGGTCGAGGAGACTGAGCGTACCAAAGGTCAGCCAGTGTGGCTAAGGCGGTGCTATGAGGTGTCAAAGTGGTCCTCGTGACCTGCGGCCTAATACTAGCCCCCTAAGCGTAAATCACAGACCTGCGGTTTCCACTGAGCCATGCACGCCGGAGGGCGAAGTATCCTGTGATAGGATAAGAGATGTCGTAATGTTAGACATGGCCGGGAAATGCTTCCTCCTATCGTGACGTGATACGGAGGCTCGGCTCACGGCATCATTGTAGGAAAAGTAATACCCAACCAAATCGAGCATGATGGAGTGTTCCGAGCTTATCCACGCTCATCAGCATGAGACACGAAAAGACCTGCATCTAGTGGCAGATCAGAGCGGGTCACTTTACTGCACAACCCAGCCCTGTCCTTTTCGTCTAAGCGCACCTGCAATCCCCGACACTGACGAACGATTCGAAAGGTGTACTGAAGAAAATCGATTCATCGCACCAGAACCAGAACCTATCGAATTTGACATAACTCAACCCAAATCAGACGAAGAAGACATGGCAATGACCCCTGCAGAAATCATGGCGGCTATCACCGCTCTCACCACCGCTGCCACGGAGATGCAGACCGCGCTCCAGACCCTCCTGAACCGTCCCACTTCAATGTCAGGGAACAACAAGTCGCTGATCCAGAAGCTGTCGCCGTACAATGGCAAGTCCTTGCCGGACGCGCACCACTTCATCATGGCTTTGACTCTCTACGCCCAGGAGTCGGGCACAAAGCTCAATCATACTGTCACGGTGGGCACCGAGACAAAGTGGAGGTTGGATGATCAAAAGTGGATCAAGACGGCCCTCTCCTTCCTAAAGGATGAGGCCGCAGTATGGGCCACTCTGTACATCGAGAAGATGGTGACAGACCAAGTAGCTTTTGCTGACTGGGGAGCCTTCACAGTTGCATTCAAACTTTGATTCGAGACTCAGGATGAGTCTGCGGATGCGAAGGAAGCATTGAAAAAGCTGGAGCAGGGCAAGCTCTCGGTCCCGGATTATGTTGCCCGGTTCCGCAAGGTCATGGCTCGCACCGGCTATTCAGATAGTGATCTCCGTGATTGCTTCTATGAACATCTATTGTTGGAAATCAAGGATCTCCTCCCCACCACCAAGCGCTCCACCAAGACGCTCGACGAGCTCATCACGGTCGCGATCACTTTGACACCCACCTCCGGCAGTGCAAAGCCGAGAAGGTGCATGAGCAAGGATGCTCAACCGGTACCACCTTCACCCCCCGCTCAGTTCCCTCAACTTCGGCCTCTCCATTCTCTGCGCCTGCCAAGGATCCCAATGCCATGGACATTGATGCGTCCAAGGGCAACGGGAAGTCATGCAACGACTTCCTGAAGGTGATGACCAGCAGGTGTTTCGGATGCGGCGACAAGGGTCACAGCAAGAAGGACGGTGGTCACGAGCATGACATATGCGACCACTGCGGTGGAACCAGCCACAAGGCCAATGTTTGCATGAGGCGGTACATGGGACTGCCCAAGAAGCAGAAGGTTGCCACAACCTCGTCGTTGGAGTCATTCGACATCATAGACCTGAAGTCTCCACAGACTCAGGAAGCAGCTGATGCAAAGGACAAGGCGGAGGAGTCGAGTGCGGTGCTTGGCGCCACAGTGCCCGGCCCTGAGGAAGCCTTGAAGGCCCTCATGGTGCAGCAGGTGGCTCTCAACGAGCAGCTGGAGGCAATCAAGAAGTATTTTCAGAGCGACCACGAAGTGAGGCAGCCCCTCCGTGGTCCATGGACAAGTATTGGCATTTCTTCGGTAGCATACGCAGTTGTACAATATCCGAGTCTGAGAATCGTGATACACATTTTCGAGTTGATGTTGATATTTCTGGACTATCTACTAAGAAAACCGTGGCTGCAATGATTGATTCAGGCGCCACGGGTATATTCATTTCCGCTCTTTTTGTATGTAGGAATAACGTAGTGACATGGCCAGTGAAACATCCTATATTTTTATATAACATAGATGGTTCAAGGAACAAAGCCGGTACTATTACCCATGTAGCTAGGTTGCGCTTGCAAGTAGGTAACTTCGATGAGTTAGTAGAGTCTCTCGTTACAAATATCAGTACGGAAGACGTGATACTGGGTATCCTGTGGTTGAGAGAAGTGAACCCCACCATTGACTGGCGAGAGGGGAAGGTCACGTTCAGAGGAGAACCTGAGGAGGTTCTACCCGAGGACAGTGATTCTGAGCCCCTTTTCCAGAAGATCGGAGGGACGAGGAAACTCCGGCGTGAATGGAAGAAACACGGAGTTCTAGACAACGTTTCGGAAGAGCTTTGGTGCTGCACTGGAGTCACATACTCGACCCAGCTGGCTGCACAAGTGAACCAAGCAAAGCCTAATAAATCCTTCGAGGAGATGGTTCCGGAGCACTATCGTGACTTTGTGAAGGTCTTCTCCAAAATAGAATCGGAGTGCGTCCCTGAGCACAGGTCTTGGGATCACGCAATTGACTTGAAACCTGACACACCAGAAAGCATCTGTGCTAAGGTCTACCCGATGCCGGTAAATGAGCAAAGCGAGCTTGACAAATTCCTCGAGGAGAATCTTTGGAAAGGATACATCGTCCCTTCCAAATCTCCTCTCGCATCACCTGTCTTCTTTGTCAAAAAGAAGGACAGCAAGCTCCATATGGTTCAGGATTATCGTAAGCTAAACAATATCACCATCAAGAACCGCTACCCGCTACTGCTCACATCCGATATCATCAATTGATTGTGCCAAGCCAAGTACTTCACGAAGTTCGACGTACGTTGGGGCTACAACAACAGGAAGGTGACAAATGGAAAGCAGCCTTCATCACCAACCGCGGACTGTTCGAACTGAAAGTCATGTTCTTCGGTCTCACCAACTCCCCTGCGATGTTCCAAGCCCTCATGAACTCCATATTCATCAATCTCGTTGCTGCCGGAAAAGTAGCTGTGTATCTAGACGACATCTTGATATACAGTGCAGACTTAGAAGAACATCACCAAGTAGTACACGAGGTTCTTCACCGGCTACAGGAACACGACTTGTTCCTGCGACCCGAGAAGTGCGAGTTCGAGCAGACCAGTGTAGAGTACCTGGGCCTCGTGATCAGCAAAGGGAAGGTCAAGATGGATGACGTAAAAGTCAAAGCAATTGCCGAGTGGCCGGCACCCAAGAATCTTCGCGAGTTGCGTGGATTCCTTGGGTTCGCCAACTTCTATCGCCGCTTCATCCGCAACTTCGCTAAAACAGTGCGTCCATTGAACGACCTAACCAAGAAAGATGTTCCCTGGCACTGGGGACCAGAGCAAAGAGAAGCCTTCGAGACGCTAAAGGATGTGTTCGTCTCAGAACCCATACTAGTGACATGGGAACCAGACCGTCCTACACGTGTAGAGGTGGATGTGTCTGGGTACGCAACGGGTGGAGTCATATCGCAGAAGCTTCCAGATGAACTGTGGCACCCAATCACATATCAGTCCCAGACCATGGCTGATGCAGAGCAAAACTACGACATCTATGACAGAGAGATGCTAGCCATCATACGCGCGCTGGAGGACTGGAGGCACTATCTAGAGGGCCTCCCAGAACCTTTCGAGATTATCACTGATCATCAGAACCTGGAGTACTGGCATACTGCCAAGAACCTGACTCGGAGACAAGCGCACTGGTCTCTCTGGCTATCTCGTTTCGACTTCACCCTGACACATAAACCCGGAAAGACAAATACTCGGGTGGATCCCCTATCACATATCCCTTCTCTCCAAGTCACAGATGAGGAGGATAACCAGGGTCAGATCGTGCTCAAACCCGAGTTGTTCGCGCAGATCTCTGCTACCCGAGAGGTGCATGTATCCCCGCTTGAAGACCACCTTTATCAGGCAGGCCAGTGTGAAGCTGAGGTGCTTCAAGCACTGGCTGCCCTCCGTGAACATGGCCCACGTCGATTGACGAATGGACTCTGAGAGTGGGAGGAAGAGGATGGTATTGTCTACCATGAAGGAAAAGTGTATGTCCCAGCCAATGAGGGTTTATGCACAGAAGTGCTGTGTCAGTGTCACGACACACCCACAGCTGGACATCCCGGTAGAAATGGTACCCTCGAGCTAGTTAACCGCTACTATTGGTGGCCTGGCATGTCTTGATTCGTGGAGAAGTATGTAGCTGGATGTGACAGGTGTCAGAGGTACAAGCAGGCCTTGCACCCACCAGCCAAGTTGCATCTGCTACCCATACCCCGTGCACCCTGGACAGTCGTCGGTGTGTCGCCATCACCGGACTTCCCCCATGTGACAGGTATGACTCCATCATCATGTACATCAATCTGTACGGGAAGCAAGCACACTTCATCGAGAGCACCGCCGATGTAGACATGGCCGGGATAGCCAACTTGCACTACAAAGAGATATTCCAACTTCACAGGATCCCAGACGAATTTGTGTCAGATCGTGGACCCCCAGTTCTCCACTAAGTTAATGCGAGAACTGTACAAGAAACTCGGAATCAATGCAAGTCTGACCACCACATACCACCCTCAAAGTAACGGTCAAACAGAGTGTGCTAACCAGGAAGTCGAGAAGTACCTCCGACTCTTCTGTGACAAGCGCCAAGACGACTGGGTAAAGCATCTGCCCACTGCGGAGTTTGTCTTCAACTCCCACGTGTCCTTGGCAACCGGCTATAGTCCGTTTGAAGTCATGTATGGGTACCACCCAGACTTCATGGTGCCGCCGGGCCGGAAAAGCTCTATCCCCGCGCTCGAGCAACACCTCAGAGATCTTGCAGAAGTACGCAAGGAGGCAGAAGCAGCTCTCTGTCTCAGTAAAGAACGGATGAAGGAGTCCTCGGAGCAAAGTAAAGCTCCAGCGTTCAAAGTTGGTGACTGTGTCATGCTCACCGCCAAGGACGTAAAGGTTCACCAAGCCAGTCAGAAGCTTGGACCTTGCCAACTAGGCCCCTTCACTGTTGTCCAAGTCAGGGACAATGACGACTACAAGCTGGACCTACCTCATGTGCTGAAGATTCACCCGGTATTCCACATAAATCGACTTTTGCCCTATACAGAAACAGCGGAGAACGGCAAGCCACCACCTCCTGATCCGATAGAAGTCGATGGAGAAGAAGAGTGGGAAGTTGAATGTATTCTTGACAGCAGGTTCTATCACCGCCAGTTCCAGTATCTCATACGCTGGAAAGGCTTTAACGAGGGACATGACAGCTGGGAACCTGCCAAGAACATCACCCACACTGACAAAAGCATTGCGGAATTCCACCGGAAGAATCCATGCGCACCACAAAAGATCTCTGCAGCCGGATTTGATAAGATTGAGTGGCAATCCTTAGAAAATCTGACGAGCACTACGGCACCTGACCTCGAGTGGGAGGCAGGCCAGCATCCGAGCTCAAGTGTGTCAAGGACGACACAGTCTTAGGAGGGGGGTAATGTCGTGGTAGGCACGGCTAGGCCCTAATCTTTGTTTTTACTAGTTTATCTCGCTTTGTACCATGGACTTGTACTATACGATCAATTCGCTTTCACCTGGAACAGGCCTTCTGACTAATCACGTGATGTAACCACTAGGGTTTACCTTGTAGCACATGACTTGCTGACACATATCCCAAGACCAGAGTTATGACAGATCACGCCATCTCGCATCATTGGTAGTTAGCCAATAGCATAACTGCCTTGTGCATGTGACAATACCTTGATGTAGGAGCCCTGCCCTAAACCTGAGGGGTATAAGTAGTAGAGACTCACTCCCCTAGCACTCATCTCGTCCTCTTGAGTGCTAGGTGAGTACATCTGTTGTACTTAGTATATTCTAATCTAACTTGAGTGCTAGCTTGACTTTGTTCAGTTAGTCGTGTGAAGCATTGACCGCAAGTCTGCCACCGCAAGTGGTGAGTATCAACTCACTCAGTCTCTGTCTGTACGGGGTTACTACCGGCGAGACCTCTCTC
>KE504217.1:74586-97856 GCA_000344655.2 Fomitopsis schrenkii | reverse complement strand
GGTGGAAGAAACAGGATATCTATCCTCGACTTTCACGAATGGCATGCAGCTATTTAGGAATTCCAGGTATGTTAACAGCTATAGGACCTCCCCTGTGCTGATCTTCATGAGTTGGCAGCTATGTCTGTTGGTGTTGAATGGGCTTTCAGCAAGGGCCACATTCTCCTTCCTCATATTCATAACAGTCTTTCAGCATGCTCAATTTGAGCCCTACTCTGTCTGGGTGACTGGAGCCTGCTTGGGATAGTTAAGGACTTGGATCTGCTGGATGCTGCTGCTTTGCCAGAAGCCAAGGAAGATGACCCAGCCCTAGCAGATGAATCTTTGTGGAACTCTGTAGTTGAGATTGCAAGTATGTACATGGACAAGTGAATAAATCCTTGTATTTTGTGCTACAATCTGAGGGATACCCTTGACAACCCTTCAACCCCTCACACCCTTCATAACACTGGGGTATACCCCTGACCCCTTCTCAAGGGTATCTCACCCTTGAGGGTAAGGGTGGAGTTCAATTCATCCAGGGGCATACCCCTGTCATGCACTTAGTAATGCTGAGGTGGTCGCTGACAAGGTATACTCCCAACTGATGCCCGGCCAGATGATGTATGTGCCTCACAAGTGCCTGCTACATATCTGACGTCATCTGCAAAGGTGAGAGCTGGCACTCACAATTGGCTACCATTGGGCAGCTTCTATCATTAAGATCAATCTGAGACTTATAGGTAGTGGTAGCTAAGCTAAGATGTTTGAATATATTCTATTGCAGAGGGGGGGACAAGCCTCCAAGGCTCTCCCTTGCCCCGCCAAAATTTTATAGTAATACATGTCTAGTTGTCTAATCTATAGCTATATATGGACTTTCCCTTTTTGGTGATGTACAGTAGCTTAGTCATATGATCTCCTACATGTATATAAGGACCCCTGTAGCATAGCTCAATCCCAAGCCGCCCAACAGAAACATTGTGTGCATCAAGCCCTGGTAGAGTCACCTTACTTGCAGTGGATGTCTCACACCTCTTGTCACTTTCTATTTTACATCTTTTGTTCAGTGTGTACACTGTGGACCAGTTCTTGTAGTCCATGCTGCAGTGGGAATTTTCTTTTTATCCATCCCCTAATCCTATACACATTCAATGTCAGTTCATCACATTCCAGGAGCAATAGCTAGCTGAGCATATTTGACAGGGTGTTATCCACAACTCAGATATACAATGTCACTTTTCAATATGCTGTGCTACTCATACATTATTATCATGGGGATCATACATCTTGTGCACAACCGACCATCCATCCTTCAGTGTATTGTGCTGCATGCTCAATAAGAGACATACTGTCCCAAGATCAGAAGTGTTCCTGTCAGTGCCCCTAGAGGCCTCACGCCCTGTGCACGATCTTACCCTTCCTCCTCTTCTTGCCCTCCACTACCGTAGGCGGCGGCATCGGGTCTTCGTCCACGAAGCCCGCCGTAAGGTCATCGAACCGCTCCTCCTCGTCCACCGCCAGCTGATCCTCCGCTTCCCAGCCCTGCCACATGCCGCCGACCGCGTGGTCATCCTCGACGGGCAGCGGTTCCATATGGCTCGACGGGGTCGAGATGCTCTCACCCGAGTCGCCCTCGCCGCGCGAATGCGTGTACGACATGCCATCGTCCTCGGGAACGGAGGAGGGAACAGCACCCCGCGCGCCAATGAAATCGTCGTCCTCTTCGTCGAATTCGAGAGGCACGGGCAGGTCCGCGTCCGGCCGGGCGGCGAGGCGAGGCGAGCGGACGCGGCCCATCTCGCGTCTGAGCCGTGTTAGACCACCCGACATGCTATCGCTGAAGCCCGCAGTGACGTGGCGGATGGGTATTGCGTTCTTGAAGGACCGCGACGACGCCCCGGGTGCACCGTTGGGAAACATCGGTAGTATGGGAGATGATGGGCCGAGATGGGGTATGTCGCCTGCCAATGCCGACGCCAGGGGCTCGTCGAAAGACGACGAAGCACGACCACCCGGACGCACGTCGTTGAGACCGAGCACGAACAACTCGTCGAAGTCGCTCGGGAATGCGCTCACCTCCACCTCCTTGCGGACCTCGACGAGGGTGGTTGGAACATCGAAGTTGTAGCGTCGCACGAGCGCATGGTAATCCTCTCCGAGCGCGTGGAATGCGAACTGATGTGATAGATATAGGGATCGCGGGAGGATCTGCGGCGACCTCGAGTGAGTCGACAGTTCCGCGCATGCCAGCCAGCTGCCAAGAAGGTGAGCTTCCGTAAGTGTTAGACATTGAGCATTCAACTTACTCTCCTCTCTGCGGACGCTCCGATGGGTACGCACGATGATTCTGGTACACCATCTGCATCACTTCAGGCCAATCTGCAGATCGTCGGAGGTTCCAGCTACCAACCCGACTCTCGCGCGCAGACAGATGCGTTGGTTTCTCCATCATCTGCGAGAGCGCAGACTTGTTCTTGCTGCTGTGAGATACTGAGGCGCCGAGCCGGGCAAGAGAACTGGGTCCGGAGAAAGACATGTTAGTAGCGCCGGCAATAAGACCAGACACTTGGTCCTCCGTGATGCGGTCCACAAAGACGCGCCGCAAGGTCAAGGTGGCATCAACAGGGTCGAAAACGAGTAAATCTTGATAGTTCGTCGGCCTTCGCTGCTGTTGACCCGGTGAGGCGGAAGTCAACGAGTGTACCGACGATGGGGACGACGAAGCCGAGAACGAGACGGGCGCAAGTGGAAGAAGATTAGACGGAAGGGTTGTCTCCGACGAGCGAATGAACGTGAACGCCAATGCAGGGGCGCAAGCGTCCTGGGCAGGGGTCCCGTCCGCGCGCAATCGGGTGATGGGGTAGACCTCGACGGACAGAGCAGGCTAAATGTGCGATAGGTGAGTACCCGCCAAGCTACTTACCATTGATCTCACTTACCTGCGAGGAAGGGTCATAGACCCGCCCGCCTATGTGGCTCATCTCGTCGGGGACACCGCCAGTGGGGTTCACCGCGAACATATGTACGGTCCGCTTCCGAGTGCCCATCGCGAACCAACGGCCGTCATTCGCCCAGTCCAGGCCATCGACGATGGCATGCGTGCGCCCTCGGCGAAGACTGTACAGATGCCACGGCGCTGCCAAAGGCTCTTCTCCATCCGTACGGGAAGGCATCCGTGACCGGCTCGGCGCGTGATCGTCATTCGCCGCCTTGGAAGGCTTGCGGGCGTCGCCTGTCGAAAATGAAGAACGCGAAGGGCTCGCAGCGGGTCTGAGTTGATAGATCTTCGCGCTATGGCCATCTTGGGCACAGACAGCCAGAGACGTGCCATCCCCAGAGAAGCGCAGGTTGCTGACGCGCTGGTTCTTCGACGCGAGGAAGTCAGCAACCCGGTCGGGGCCTGCGCCCGATGACAGAAGCGAACGCAAGTCGAGGACGGTCACGTTGCAGCCTGTAGACTGCGAAGGGAGGGGCAAGGTGAACGACGAAAGCCCGCTTCGCGTGGTGGTCGTCTCCTGAGAAAAAGTGTCGCCTCCCGCGGCCGCAGGTGCGCTGCGCGAGAACACACCAGACAAGCCACCCGATGCAGACGCGCCGGCAGACTTGGCCATGTTCAACTCCGCGGCAGCAACGGCGGCACTCGCAATGCCTGCCTTTGCTGCAGAAAAGGCTATACCGCCCAAAGAGCGCATGCCGTTCATGACGTTACCACCGAACTTGGCCGCTACATTGCCAAGGTCCGCTTGTGTGATGCTCAGCCGGGAAGAGCTATCTGCGCCCCAGCTCGACGAGGTGGCCGTGCCGCTGTTCTTGCCTCCAGAGGGCGGCGGGGACTGTTGACGAGACAGTGGTGATGCATAGGCGAGGAAACGGCCGTGTAGTGCGTACACGGGTTGAGGTGTCGATGTCAAGGATGAAGCGTGAAGGTTAGTGTCAGTATGGTTGTCTATGTCTATGTGTGGAGAGTTGGGGTTCGCCGGGAGAGGTGCAAACGGAATGATGGATGCGGCGGAAATAGTGTACAAGGTTGCAAGCGTGTAGGACGAGAGAATGTGGAGGGATGGAGGGTCTGATGTGCTCTTGCAAAGAGGCTGCTGTCAGAAGGCAAGAACTCGGAGATCCAAGAGATCAGCTCACCAATACGACAGCCTCAGTAGACGCTGCAAATGATCTCAATCCAGCGAGTTCAACCCGCTTAACGACCGCATGTGTTCGAAGCGAATAAGCTAAGAGTGTGCACTTGCTTTCGCTCCGAGACCTGGACACAGTGAGATGAACTGAACGAAATATGAAGGCAAGGCGACTCACATTATGCCAAGAAGCGGGCGCAGTTCGCGGAAGGCATCGTTCTGGGCACGGGGCGGGGGAGGCAAGATGGCTGCGGACTCGACTGCACCCCACGTCGGGTGAGTCAAGTTGAGGACCTCGGTGACAGACCCCAAGTTGGTACAATCCCATATCTGGAGACCAGTCTTGTATCCGAGAAAGAGGAGACGCCTGCGAACGAAGGGGCTGAGCACGAACCCCTATGTATTCAGTACGGCTTACCTCGGCTTCCTCGGATCGTTCTCTACCAGCTTATCCCAGCCAGCCCAAATGATATTCTCCTTCTCGTTGACCGCGGGGTACCGCATAGGAGCACCCGGCGAGAGTTCCTCGTCTAGGTCGAATACGGCAGTGTCGTCATCCACTGCGCGATGGCCGGTCCACGTCGCGAGGTCTGGTCGAGGCGAGCCGACGGCGTCACTTGCTTGACGTATCCAGGTGTTGGAGGCGACGGAGACCGTCCGTTCTCGAGGGGTGGGAGCGGAAGACATTGACGGGGTGAGGAAGCTACCGAAAGAGATGGGACGGGAGAGTCGTGGTGGGGTAGGTGCAGCGGACGGGATGGGTATCGAGGTGGGTATATAATTGCGGATGGTACGCGAGAAGGACTCTAGGGTGGTCGGCTCACTGCGAAGGTACTGTTAGCGAACAAAGCTACGTGTCGGTGCATAGAGGATGGTGACAAGGGCGAGGCTGGAGACAGAATCATGGTGGGCGGTCGCACAACACGTGTAGGACGGCTGGGAGGCATGTGCGGAGGGATTCTAGGGCGCTGTGTATAGCGGTGCATTATGATCGCATTGCGAGCGGCAGCAGCGACTCACTGGACAGCATTGCCTACGGGAGGTGTAGGCCAATGGGATGGCGAATATTCTGCGTGGCTGAGCTAGCATACGATGACATGCTGTAAGAAGCCCGGCATCATATGAGCCCAACTTGAACTCAAAGTCAAGTGGCGCAGCCATGGTCGGTATCGCAGTGGGACGCCGATCACAGCGCACGACAGCCTGCCGCTCTCATCGTCGGAACACGGGGTATGCGGGCAGGAACGTACCGGGCGAGCATTGGTGTCCTTGTATGACCCATCTGATGACCCGCGGCAGTCTCCTGCGGGTGCGTACCTGGAGCACCCTCCGGCGATGGTTCTCCAGTCCGGGCTATGGGCGACAGTGGCTGCTCCTGGGAAGCTATCGACGGTGGTAGGTGGTGGGCGTCATCTTGGCCGCTGACTCGACTGAAGAACGCGTCGAGAGCCTCGATGTCGCGTTGCGACGCGGTGCCTCCTATTCCCTCTGGCGCAGGTTCGGGGTGGAAGCCACTGTCCGGCGAGGATGGCGCCCATGCGCGGGGCTCGGAATCGTAAGTTGACGCGGCGGGGGGACTGGAGTTGAGGAAGTCCTGCATAGAGCTGAAGTCATTGGCTTGTGGTGCATTGCGTGAACGAGGGGCATTGCGTTTGGAGCGAGAGGGCATTAAGGGGTAGACTAGATGCGAAGCGAAGTACAGATGCAAGCGAGAGGGATGAACGGGACAGCGAGATGCAAGAAGAGTGAACTATGTCGTGAGCAGGGCGGGTGGGTTGCGGCCGGTGGAGACAAGGAGCAACAGCGGCTCCCTCCAGCGACCCCCGAGTCACGTCCTCCCAATCAGCCGCCCGTCGTCCTATACCCCACATCCGCCCGATTGGGCCATCTACGACATTTCCCTACATACCCAATCTGTCCTCGCCGGAACTATACACTAGACAGTACCAATTCCGAGTCATTGCTTCCCATATGGCTATGATACAAGTGCGGTGTCTAACCCGCTGCTTGTGCACGCTCAAGCACTTTGTTGACTGCCACCGCTCGGCTGGGGCCTGCGTGTGCACCGCTCAGATCATTCATCCTCGCCTCCCTCATCCTCCAGAACAACTGAATCAGAAACCCCGGCCTCACAATCTCCGGACGCTGCTCCCCATGTCCATGATCCCCGGACACGACAGGCGTCCCAATCGGGCTGCTGCTCACGCTCGGCGTAGCCCCGCCCACGATCGCGCCGCTCACACTGCGTTTCAGGCTCGCTCTCGAGTCCGACACGGTCCCATCGTCGTTGTAGCGGTCCCAGAGCGCGTGCAGCGCCACAATCTCCTGCGCGATCGTCCCCACGAGCCCCATGTTGACGTTCAGACCCGCCAGAAAGCCGACGATATCCTGCGGCTGTTGCCGCTTGAAGCTGCTCGACGACGGACGCGAGGACCGCCGCATCGAGGGCGGCGCCCCTGTGCTGCCCGCGAGGCCGTGCGGCTGGGACTGTGTTTGCTTCTCGATGTCGCCCCGCGTCTCTTGGTGGACCGCGCAAGCCATGTATATCGCGGTGATGGCGATGAGGTGTGGGGGGTAGAGGAGACAAAGGTCGGAGCGGTAAGTATCGTTGATGAGGAACCTGCTCAGCGGCTCAGTGAGCGTGCGGTAGTGGTGAGGACATTAGCCGTACCATGCCATCTGCAAAGCACCTTCGTGCATCTCCAGTCGGCCCTCGCCTGTGCCCCAGTACCGCGGGCCGTCGTCAATGCCAACACCCACCTCACCGGCTTCTGCCTCGCTGACGTCGCTGCCCTCCTTTGAGCATAAGGTCATGAGTGTCCGGTAAGGGTGGAACACGGTGAGGTCGCACTCCAGATCGTCGACGAGGTAGAACTCCATCTCGGCGAGCTTGGAGTTGTCGGCGGGAAAGGTTTTGATGCCATACTCTTCGTGATGATCAGCCCCCTGGCGACTGATCTCGACGCAAGGTGGCACTTACTGCTGAAGAGGCTGCGCGCCTCGGTGACGACGTTCTTGATGTGCACGGGCGACTCCTCTGCCTTGGCAGCCACATAGCAGCACGCTGCGATGACGATGAAGGGGTCGGTGTCGCAGTAAGCATTCTTGACATAGAACCGGCGGAAGAAGACGGTCGCGGTAGCGATCACCCGCTGCTTTAGAGTGAGCTTCTTCCCAAGCCTGCCGATTACTGCGGGGTGTGTTCAGCGGACGTGCGACAAGCATGCAGAGCGTAGCTTACAGCCGGAAAAGAACATGGAGAGGAAGTCGAGATGTTCAGGGTGGCCGACATACTGGAGGTCTTCGGCACGCGCGTCCCTCAGCGTTGTGCGGTCTACACTCCATCTGCAGCTGCGACGCTCGATGTGCCTCTTGCAAGATGACTCTGAGAGGGGGAAACTCACTGCTGGGAGCTAAACCAAAAGTCTGTGGCCATCGCTCATCGTGGTCCAGGACAAGAAGCGGCGTTGCAGCCACACCGCCGGCCATGCCCTCCCATCCGCCACCGCCGTCTCCCGCCCACATCCTCCGCACTCACTCCGCCGCCGTCCGCGTGCTTGCCTTCTCCGACGACAACGAACGACTATACTCAGGCGATGCCGAGGGAACTGTCGTGGTCACCAACACCCGCTCTCTGAGACCGCTTGCGGTGTGGAAGGCACACACCGACGGCTTGCTCGGGATACAGGAATGGGAGGGCCAGATCATCACGTACGCATCCGCATCTCGTGCGTAGCGTGCTGGACGCTCATATATCTCGACAGGCATGCTAGGGACAACAAGCTCCATGTCTGGGAGCGCGTCCTGGAGCCCGCAGCGGCCTTGGGCCATGCAGCCTCACTCAGTCTACCAACGCCCCCGCTATGCTACTCGATGGACGTGAACGCCCTCAACTATTGTCGCTTCTCGCTCATGCCCCTCGCGGAGTCCGCTCGCAACGATGAGAGGCGTGCGCTCATCGCGCTGCCAAACTTGGTTGAGTCTTCCTTCGTAAGAGCTCTTTCAGGTTAGTAGACACTGCACAATCATTCAACGGTGTCCTGGCAGGCAGACATATGGGCTCTCCCGTCACAGAAAAGAATACATGCTGCCGTTGGTAAGGCGGGCCAGCCTGATGGGCCGTCTTTAGATGGAAGGGGCAGCAGCGCTACTGGTACGTCTCGCCGGTGCGGTCTCTAGCAAGAATTGACGAAATTGAACAATGGCAGGGATTATAATGTCGTTGCATCTATACGAGGCGTCACACCCGCACACCTCCAGCCCCGGGGGGCTTCGTTTACTCTCGGCGTATGAGAATGGGGCCGTGACGTGCCGGGCCTATACTCGAACCGACAAGGTAGTTTCCGTCGAAGGAATAGGATGGAGCTCGCTCTGGAGCGTGCGGCTGCACGTAGAGTCAGGTACGGTGTGGTTCCGGTCGAGCGTGGACGCCTCTCAACGGCCGGGCAGTGATGGCTATGACTATGTCCCGCAACAACTCGCTCGCCCTAACAGTTTCGGCGGATCACCTCATTGGCCGATATGACATCAAGGTGAGGACGTGCAATGGCATTCTACGGCTAACATAACTATTCTGTTGGCAGGCAATCGAAGAAGAGAATGCAGACTGCAAGACGGTCTGCACAGTGCACAAGACAAGACATCCTGGAAATGGTTCTGTTGCCATCTACGACGACGGAAGGATGTGCGCGGTCGGAGGATGGGATGGCAGGTACGTAGACCACCGTTGATGGCAGCTCCTGTGTTGCTGAGGCATTCGTTCAGGATTCGGCTGTACTCGACGAGGAGCATGAAGAGCCTAGGCACGCTCGAGTACCACAAGCAGAGCTGCCAGGCAGTGACATTCGCCCGACGACACGCGCCGAGCGTTGCCGAAAGCAGCACGGTAGCCGACGGGACCGATGATGACATGGACGAGCGGGAGAAAGCAGAGCGGGGGCGATGGCTCGCTGCAGGCGGCCAGGACCAGCGCGTCTCGCTGTGGGCGCTGATGGACTTTGGCGGTTCACGGGCGTAGTAGAGATCAGAGTACATAGTATACCTATGAGGCGTGTTGTAGCGAGCAAATGGTGTGCAGCGAGAGTCTAAAGCCGCAGTTCGGAGTGAGAGGGGAAGAATACCCGGGGGCGGTCTGGTGAAATGGACGCGAGGGCCGAGCCAGCCCGAAGTCGCCCGACCCCGCATAAAAGTATCCCGTTCACGCGTGTCACTCCTTCACCTCCTCCTCCTCCTCCTCGCCGTCCACGTTCACCTCCTCATCACTCTCGACGTTCACCATGTTCGCCCGCAGCGCAGCGCGCCAGCTCTCTTCTGTCCGCCAGTTCTCCTCCTCCGCTGCACGCAACACCAACGTCACTGTCCTCGGCGCTGGCGGAGGTATCGGCCAGCCGCTCTCCCTCCTCCTCAAGCTCGACCCCCACGTCAAGCGGCTCAACCTCTACGATATCCGCGGCGCACCTGGTGTTGCTGCCGATGTGAGCCACATCGACTCCGCCAGCGAGGTACGCGTTCTGTGACCAGCTTGAGATGGCGACCGCGTACTGAAGTGCTGCGTCATCGCCCACAGGTCAAGGGCTTCGAGGCCGACCAGCTCGAGGCTGCCCTCGAGGGTGCAGAGGTCATCGTTGTCCCCGCTGGTGTCCCCCGCAAGGTTCGTGATCCGTCGCTCTAGCTTTCAGAGTCATCTAACAGCGGTCCGTCCTTCCAGCCTGGTGTGAGTGCCTCGCATATGACGCCTGTACATTGCTTTTGAGTTCTAACGCAATCACAGATGTCCCGTGATGACCTCTTCAGCACGAACGCATCCGTCATTCGCGACCTCGCGACCGCCGCTGCCCGCGTTGCGCCCAAGGCCAACATCTGCATCATCACCAACCCCGTGAACTCCATGGTGCCCATCGCCTCGCGCGTCTACGAGAAGGCCGGCGTGTACGATCCCAAGCGCATCTTCGGTGTCTCCACCCTCGACGTCGTTCGCGCGACCCGCTTCCTCGCCGGCATCGTCGGCCAGGACCCCGCCAACACCCCCGTCACTGTCGTCGGTGGCCACTCCGGCGAGACCATCGTCCCCCTCTTCTCCCAGCAGGCCGCGGCAGCGGGCATCACCGGCGAGGCCTACAAGAAGCTCGTGCACCGTGTGCAGTTCGGCGGTGACGAGGTCGTCCAGGCCAAGGCCGGCGCTGGCTCGGCAACCCTCTCGATGGCGTACGCAGGCGCGACGTTCGCAAACGCGCTCTTCCGCGGTCTTGCGGGCGAGAAGGGTGTGATCACCCCCTCGTACGTGCGCAGCCCGCTCTTTGAAAGCGAGGGCATCGATTTCTTCGCGTCGAACATTGAGCTCGGCGTACGTGTCTATAAGCTGGTTTCACTCGTCATGATGTCTTACGTAGTCTATTGCAGCCCAACGGTGTCGAGAAGATACACTCTCTTGGTGAACTCACTGCCGAGGAGCAGGAGTACCTCAAGGCTGCCAAGGACGGTCTCAAGAAGAACATCCAGAAGGGGTTTGCGTTCCTCGAGTAGACGTACTTAAAAATCATGTAGTAGATGCTCGCTCTCGTCGCAAGACATTTGCTCTTTGTATCCCTGTCTCTCTCTCTCTGTCCCATGAGCCTGGTTCCGAGACATCAGTCACCTACGCCCTGACGTTTGAGACTATACTCAGTACCCTTGTGAGTCGGATTCGCGACTGATTGAGTGAAAAGTGATGACCATCAGCAAGGTGTGACTGAAGATGCATACCATTATCCGTCCTTGCCTTTTACGCCAGTGAAGCCGTCCTCATCTACTTTTGGTTCTTGCTTGCTTGTCGTCGGCTGCTCGGAATCTACCAGCATGGGAGCCTCATCCTCGTCGTCGCTGCTGTTCACTTCCGCTCCCGTCCGACCAATCATCATCATCACCATCCCTCGTCGCCACCTCCACTTGAATCTTCTTTCCCTTTGTCTTCTCCGCGTGTGCCTCAACTTTCTGCACCAACTCGTGGTTCCCGCCTTGCACAGCGACCCACATCGCAATGATGTCCTTTGCGACGACCTCCGCGCTGCCATTCTCCAGCACGGTCTCGAATTCGTCCTCCATAGCCTGAAGCAGCACATCTTCTCGCGCTCGAAGGCGTCAACGAGTTCGGAGGCGAGCCAAGTGCGCTTCGGCCGCCCGCGATCGAGGTGCGCGACTCGGAAGCCCCTTCATTTCGTGGGTGTGTATGTACGATCCACCGTCGACACTACGCATGCCACACCGTTCCCGAGTAAACTGTTGTCTTCCCTAAGCTGCAGTACTCGTCCTCTTGAAAGTTATATCTCTTTATGTAGGCTCAACGAATGGCAGCGGCTTGCTGTGATCACGTTCTTCCCACGGATTCGGTCGCAGCCGGGGACACGCTGAAGTCGAGGTGCACATACAGGCACATACACTCTTCCCCCGTCACCTTATCATCCCACACTAGACGCCTAACTAGACTGGTAAGACGGCCCTATATAGGGGCCTACTTAGATAGCTTCTATAGCATTTCCGGGACTTCCGGTTATTTCCTACGATATCTCCCCACTTCAGCACGGTGCCCGTACGCTATTACCGCCCACCGCCCTTCACGTGCCCACATCGCTCAAACGCCTGTGCCACCTCGCTCGTGACCGTTGGCCTCGACACGTTCCGCACCGTCCCGTAGCTCGCGTGCCGCCACGCCGCCTTCCTTCCGTTTTGGGCTGTCCGTCGGTAGGTCCCTCCACGCCCAGACCAAATTGATGCCACCTTCCCTTTTCGTAACTGATCTGCTATCTTTCCCCTGACGTCGTTCTGCGCCATCCTCCCGCGCCACCATCCTCCCGCCCAGCGCTCCCTCCTTCCTCTTTTGTCGACGTCCCGCCCAGCGCTCTCTCTCCGTCCTCCCGCGCCACCGTCCTCCCGCCCAGCGCTCCCTCCTTCCTCTTTTGTCGACGTCCCGCCCAGCGCTCTCTCTCCGTCCTCCCGCGCCACCGTCCTCCCGCCCAGCACTCCCTCCTTCCTCTTTTGTCGACGCCTCGCCCAGCGCCTTTTCCCCGTCCTCCCGCGCCACCATCCTCCCGCCCAGCACTCCCTTCTTCCTCTTTCGGTGACGTCCCGCCATGCGCTCTCTCCCCATCCTCCTGCGCCGCCATCCTCCTGCCTGGTACTCCGTCTTTCCTCATTTGCCTTTGTCCCGCCTGCTGCGCGCCCCGCTGCCTCTCCCCAACTCCGCCCCGGCATCCCCTCCTTGTCGCTACGTGTTCCTCCGAGTCCCTCCTTTCCGTAAACAGACTGTTGTGCCCCTCCATAACGTACTTACATTACCATATATTGCTGTCAAGTCCATTTCTGGTCTGCAAGAGTGCCCCATAAGGCCTCGCCTTCGTGATGTTATATTTGGCTAAATATGGCAATCATCCTGTTCATTCATTCTTCTCCATGCCGGATAGAAGTGTACTTGTATTATAGTGATGTTGAGTAAAACAGCATCACCGAAAGCGCAATGTAAACATATATGGCATAATGAACTTGAGCATAGACAGGCGCGGCTAATCAGAGTTGTCGATGAACTCATTGCTCTTCGGCTCGGCCGCGCCACGACGCGTCCGGCGCCGCTTGCGCGCAGGACGGTTCTCCTCGTCGCTGCTCTCTGCATCGCGCGACGTCTTCTTCCTCTTCTGACGCTTACGACCAGCATCACTGCGAATCTTGCGTGGCACGATCTCCCCTGACTTGACCTTTGCCTCATGGGCTGCCTTGCGCTTGGCATGCTCGGGCTTCGATAGACGGACGAAATGGCAAGCACCAGAATTGAGGGCATCCAGGAGGGTTTGAAGGGCTGGCAAGCTTGTGCTGAGCTTCGACGGATCCTTCCACGTAGGATGACTCCAGCCAACGATGTTGATACCATACTCAACAACGATGTCTCGTTCGAAGTTCTTGTATGACATCTGGACCTTTTTGCTCTTTGTGATCTCGGCTACGCAGCGCGTGAGTCAGGTGTCGTATGAGTATGTGGCTCACCTCTTACCGAGGCTGTCGTTAATCTTGGTGCGTATCTGGGACTTCAAGAGCTTGGCCTTGGCCTTCCCACTCTTCGTGATGGCTAGAGTAAGATAAGTAGAGACTATTGAAAGCGAACGCGGCACGCACCAGTTAGATCACACTTAGATAAGGTGAAGCCCTCTATGATCGCGCCGACTTGGTCTAAGTTAAACCCCCTACGAATATTGTTCTCCATGTAGGGACCCATGGCAGGATTCGTGAAGAACCATGTTGGGGGGTATTCAAAGGTGCCATCACTGCGAACCACGAGATACGTAGCCTCGATATCACAGGTAAGCTTGAGGAACTCAAACTAACATTCAATGAGCTCGAGGAATGAGAAGAGTAAGTGCACGTACCAGCCGTTCGATCTTAGAGAGTCCAGCATTGAGCGTCCTCTTACGCCCGTGCGATGTGACGTGTTCGGTATTCAGATTGGATTCACGGTCCTGCATCAACTCCTCGATCAACCTTTCCTTCTCCTCGGCCGTGAGGGTGTTGTATTCGTCGCCGTGCTCAGCGTGTATCTCGCTCAACTTCTTCCTCTCCCCCTTCGGGAGATCTGCGTGCAGGACCTCAGAAGATTGCCAGAAGATGATGGGAATGACACTCACCCTCGTTGACCGTATTTGCAACATGGTGAATCCAAGTGTTATACGCATTAGGTCGCCGACTGTTCATGATGTTCGCACCGGCGTGGAACATCCTGGTCAGAAAATGCTGATGCGACTTGCCATGGTCCTCGGAGAGCTTGGCGGCTACATTGACCGAATAGTTGTACCACCCTTCGATCACCCTTTCGATATCCTCTTCCCTTGCCAGCCGCGCAGCTTTAGAAGCCTTCTGCTGCGTGAGTGGAAGGTCAGGAGGCCTACGAGCAGGCTGCGACGGAGGAGGCGGAGCAACGGTGACCTCGGGGTCGGCGCGTTCAGGCATAGAGAAGTAAGGTCGTCACCACAAGTCGACACGTCAAAATGGGGGGCGGGTAATGGGGAACGTCACCGGGTATCTTATGGTCGGCGACACCATCCTCTTTTGGTTTGGACTAGGCAACCTCTTGCTGTCAGTCATCCCGAGGCCGCAGTCGACAAATAGAGCTCTTGGTGTCGGTGGCGACGTTGAAACAGGGTGTTTGTGTATGCGGTTATTCGTAGAGTGAACTGTGGGTGTCAGGGTTTTGCTAGCGAGATCGGTATATATTGTCAGGGTTGAATGTAGCACTGGAGGGATATTGAGTGCGTAAATACTGAATTGAAGGCAGCCGGGTGATGTTCAGGACTAATTCAGGCAGGAGGGCGACCAAATCACACGCACAGCAGAACATAGCATTACGATGTTACGGGCCATGGGGATACATTGTATGCAAATTCAAGACACTCCAGCCGCTCGTTCTTCCTCACGCTTGTCAGCGCGCATAGCTTTCGCGAGGTCCTCCGATTGCTCCGTGGAAATGCTGAGCCTCGACTTCAGCTGGTCGGGCCACACGTAGTAGACGAACTCCTTGAAGATGAAATCCAACGTGTCGTGTGCAAACTTCGGCTGACCGATCTCGATGAGGTAGCGGGCGGAGCAAGGGCCAAATCCGTCAATGAGATGGCGACGGTCTGTGGCGAGTCGCTCGGCAACCGGCGACGGCAACGTGGGGCACGAAGAAGGGGAGACAGATGACTCAGATGACATGGAAACCGGCGAAAGATGGTGCACGGAGCTGGACAACTTGAAGCGGCTTGCCGATTTGACAGGGGTGTTAAATGCGCTTCCCAGCTTGGGAATCATTGGCGTGCTTTCGCCTCTTCCACGCGACATATATGCCACACCATCGGGGGTATGAGCGGGAGAAGCAGGCACTGAATCTTTTGCGCAACCCTTACCCTTGCCGACACTCGCTGAGAACGTGGTAAGAACTTCAGCGGTCTTCTCGGAACAGCCATGATAGCAGACTTACACTCCGGAGTGAATACCTGCTCGAAGGCGCCCCCGCTGGTCGGCATACCCGCCTTCGTGAAACCACGCGCCGTCGCTGACCGCAATGACTTCGCCAAGAGGGGTGAGGCGTTGAGACTCGCAGGCGGAGCAGTGGGATGTGATGCTGTTGACGCCTTCGATGCCACAGGAATCGAAGTGTCCGCCAAGTTTGGCATAGCCCTAACGGGCGGTGTAATGGTACCTGGCCCGTAGACATATCGCACTAAGAATATGTTAGCTTGATACAATTTGCTGGTCATATGAGTCACGCACCTTCTTTGCTGTCTTTGCGAAGCTTCTCAGCTGCCCGCATGACAGTAATTTCTGTGTGCTGGCTGTCAACGATTGCCTGCATGCGCTGGTTATCTACCTGCAAGCGATCGACCTCGTCGGAGAGTTGCGTAATGGTCGAGGCACACCGGCAGCTATCGCTTCCGTTGTCTGCACGCGCTCCACACCCGCACAGTGCGCAGCAGGCGGCACTAGAGTCACGACGCCCCCCCGAAGCCGCCCCGACCTCAGCAAGCAAGGTGTTGAGCTCGCCGACAGGGCGGCCCCAAAAGGTGTAGGAAGAGCAGCGGCCGTTGTCACCTGGGAATATAGGAAGAACATCCTGCGGACGGTTCAGGCGAACATCCCCGCTGGCAAGCGACCAATTGTTCGTGTTGGCACAACGCAGGAATTGTGCAGCAGCGGGTACACCGATGTTCTCGACAAAGGCCTGCACGATGCGTGCAAGGGCGGGCTGCAGCTCGGGGAGTTCGTCAAAGAGGCCAGGCGGGAGGTAAACATCGACCTTGAGGTTCTGTGGCTCGAGTCGGGTCCCCGGCGGCAGCCCGCCGGCTATCGTCATAGTCACGGATACGCCGCCGTTAATACGGTCAAGCATCGTAAACTACAATATGTCAGTTCTGTATTGGAAGCAGACTAAACATGAAATACATACTGCATCATGCCCTAGATGCATGACATCCTGTCGGAAGTTCCAGTTCTCGAGCTTGTCAGACCATGATCGCCTGACGTTTTGATAGTCTGGATGGAAATCGTTCTGTTCGGCGAGATGATGCCTGTTGTCGTTGCGTGCGTTGGCAAGGAGGAAACCGAGAGCAGCTGAGGCGACACGCGCTGAGGACTGGGGGTTAGAACCAAGCTCTGAATTGCGCATGATGTGATTCTTGATGGAGCGTAACCCGGGGACGTTAACTGTGCAGTCAGAGACGCGGAGTGTGCTGTACATCGAGGATGATAGTGAGCATGGCTGCTGGTCGCAGCTTTAAGGGGACTAACGAGCGCGCGGAGGCTTCGATGTACGAGCTTCTTAATCTAGAAGGATCGATCTCACGATCTTGTCCTGATCGTGTCCCGATCTTGTCAGATCTCAGAAGCATCGAGGTAGATCTCACTGCGTTAGACGATAGTACTGCGTCCAAAGCCGTGTTTTCGCTATATGTCTGTGCAAGAGGCATCAAAATGTTGAAAAGAACCAAAATTAAGCTCAGCTGAATGTATAACTTGAAGCCGAAAAGAGGGACACAGATATGTAGCACACAGTTGTACGGTGGAACACTAGGCAGTCACATACATTGTGCCACTCCGAGGTTGTGGCATTCGGTGAGTACCTAAATGGATCACACGAGCGAGCAGAATACCGAGTTAGTGAAATGGGATATTAATCACTGTATCGAGTGATTTGTAGTGATATGGATGTGCGGCGAGATGTTAACTAGTAGCTATTAGTATTGAATGCTCTGAACTAGGTACTCATGTAGGACATGACGGGTTCGGCGCCAGCGTTCAATGTGATATCACAATCTGACATGTTCGACCGTGTCCGCAGCAGATATATGGTGACCTGAGAGTCAGTAACATATACCGAGCTCAACGTATATAGTACATAATTCGCCGCGGCTTGTGTAGTGCAAAGAAATGCAGTACTGGTACGTTCTATTGCCAGCACGTTTACTGTTCTCGTGTCCACAGTACCCCTTGTTATCCCGGCTTAGAGAATGATCCATTCAATGATTCAGTTACTAGCATACATTCACGTATCTACCAAATGTACGTAGATCGACGGCCACTACAGACTAGGACACTTATACTACTCCACCCGCGCCTCGCGATCACCGAGATTATCAACGAAGGTCAAAAGCACATCGGAATCTTGCAATGATAACGACTCAACAGCTAGTACGTTCTCCGCCTCAGCCTCCTCCGCCGTGCGACTCGGATCGCTATCGCGTGGAATACTGTATTCGGCCCAAGAGGGAAGTGGCACAGAGTCTTGACCCACATACGACCTCTTGAGACGGCAACCAGACACGAGTTTCCCAGAGAAACCCGGGAGAGTCTCGATCTGCCAAAGGCGTGCAGCAATGGACGCGTGCATGCGGTCACGGTATATCCACCGCGCAGAGAGCTCACGGGTGAGAGTCGAGTCAGCGACAATATGGCGTGGTAGAAGTCGGCGTGCTTGTCGAGCATGTAGGATAGCAGTTGGGGTATCTCGACGTTCAACCGTTCAATTTCTTCTTCTGCACATTTGATCTCGAAGAAAGTGTTCATGGCCTCCCTGTTCTTGCGATCGGCCCACGGCTCCAAACGGATATCCCTATGGCCGTCGCGCAAGAGATTGAACTCCGCAAGTGATACCATCTTTTTTTTTTTTTTTTTTGATTCCATTTAACGTCCTCGAGGGCAACGCCCTATGTAGACGCGACACATACAACGGGGGAGTGAGCTACGGAGAGGAGTGGAGTCAGGATCGGGCTGAGTAAGTACTCCTGCCGGAGCAGGAGTAGAGGGAGACATGTACAGTATATAGGAAGTGTATGGTACCGAGGCCGTAAGCGAGAGGGGGACGGACGCTCGTCAGTGTGGTTTCTCGCATGGGAGAGAGTGCGGCGTCAGGTGCGCGCGTAAGGGAGGAAGAGGAGGTAACAGAGGGAAGATGAGGGCATGTACAGTACGAGGAAGGGTGCTCCCGCCCGGGAGTCACCAGAGTGGCATAGCCGTCGATGTACCTTCCAACAGGGCTAACAAACGAGCGCGGTGCCTCCGTCAGGGCGGGACTATTTACGTGCGCGACTGGCCGCCTCCAGTGCGGCTCCGTTCCCTGACAGAGTCCGGGTCGATGCTAGGCTGTTTTGGGTGCATCTCGGGCAATGGGCACTGAGGTGGTAGATGTCGCGGTACAGTAACGGAACGTAACTACTCACAGAGGGGAAGGGAAACGTACGTGTTGGGAGACAGTCAGAGTTGGGGTGTGCAACAGAGTCACGGGTGAGGAGGAGAGGATAGCTAAGAGTCGTGGAGGAGGAGGTCGCCGTACGACGCTGCGAAGCAGCGTGTGTCGTGTATAAAGCGGAAGAGTGGCTTCATTGCCTTCGGCTCCGTGAGGAGGTACTGCAGAGAGGTTGCCGGGGGTCCCAGCTTGAAGCGTACGCGCGCACGGGCCTCTTCGTACGTGGGGCAGTCCAGTATGAAGTGCGCGACCGTTTCCCGCGCTTGCTCGCTGATACCATCTTGACGACCTCATCCCACAGAAGTTCAGCTCGGGGAGGCGTAAGAGAGGCGGCGCGCTGGTTGTAACACTTCAGAGCCTTCTTGATTGCTTCGGCGCGTGCCTTCAAAGCCTTGCCAATCTTCTCGCGAAGCTTGTAGCCTGATATTGTGCTTAGTGGGTGTCATTGCCGTTCTATGTGATGTACTCACCTATGCCACTCATTCCCATCTTCGTTAGCTCGAAGAGACGCTGCACGACCAGCCGTTCGAGCTCGTCGACCGCCTGGTGGTACTCGTATAGGGAGAGTTCACCCTCCGCCGCTACATACTCGGGTGTTCCACGCATCCAGCGATCTGCGAGATCGCGCTCGTCCTCAAAGGCGCGACACTCGTCGTCCACCAGCTGATGCTTGCGTATGGCAGCCGTTCGCTTTCTCTTGATTGCGCTGACCTGCTTGGGCTGATAACCTTTCCGGGTAACGTAGTAGTCAATCTTCGTGAACTCTTGCTCTGCCTGCATCTTACGAAGTCTGCTATCCTTCAGTAAGCTGCCTTGTCTCCAGTTACCTACTTACCGAGCATCCTCAAGGCGCTTCAAGGCACACATGTACTCCGCCTTCCGCACAACTTCCGGCGCCTCCTTCTTTCGGCCTCGTAGGTACTGGCGCTCCTCCTCAATGAAGCGCTCAAGGTCAGCCGTCGTAAGGTTCTGTTGCTTACATAACAGCTGGAGCTTCTGGGTATTCTCGCTGATGATCGTGAGCGACTGTCGGTAGTTGTTGTAGATGAACTTCCCTGACAAAAAATTGAATGTGTCAGCGCCCATCCTTCGTGTAATGAGGCCGGCATACCTGATTCCACATGTTTCATCTCATCCCAAAATTGGAAGAACTCTTCGATCGCTTGACGACGGTGGAAAACTGATGCGAGACGGGTACCAGGGGCGAGATGGTTCGACGTAGAGAAGAGTCGCTCGCATCCTTCGATGTCTTCTTTACCAGCACCAACGAAGTAGGCGGGGTGCCAGTAGACTTGGCAGCCATGGTTGTGGCCATGCCCGTGGAACGCTGGGACGATTCCGGTAAGACGCATGTCCTTTGCTCGCTTCCCAAGGGAGCTATTGGACACTGTTCGGGCGAATGCGCAAGCGATGTCGTAGCCTACCAGGATGTCGGTCCCGTAGACATCCATCAGTTTGGTAACGACAGCGAGCGGGTACTTCATTCTGACAGCCAAGTCAATTGAGTTTACGGAATTTATGAAAGGTACATACAGTTCTCCTGAACGAATCATATCACATATCACCAGCAAGTGGCCGTGCCGACATAGGCACACAAAGACGCCAGTGATAGCGAATAGAGCAAACATTTTCTTACGCACTTCGGGGCCTGCATTGCGCCAACGCTCAACGCAGACAGAGACGTCGGCCTGCGTGTTCTCACTGGTCTCGGATGTTTCGAGGTTCCCAAAGACATCCTCGTCGACGTGGTCAAGCTCGTCTTCATCACTATTGGCATGGGCCCCGGCAGAAAGACCGGGGTTGCCTTCGGCAGTTGTCTCGGCGGCTTGAGAGTCAGAGGGATCTGCTGCATCACGCACAGCAGGCGCCGACGCCGTCGGATTTGTGGTGTCACGAAGTGTATCGCCGCCGTTACTTGCGGTGCCAAGCAGGGCTGCGGCCTTCACTGACGCGGCCTAACAACCGACGGGACCATTCAGGCACAAGAAGACAAAACGAAATGGGGCACATACCGGGCGGCAGACCTCATCCTTCCATTGATCAACCTCTGACGGCGTTAGCCACAGGTCCGAGCGCCCAGTGCGCTCGTCTTGACGGGTTGCGCCAGCGCGGAAGAGGTCATCGACGAGCTTCAAGGATTGATTGCCATCCATGTTGACGAGTAGAGAGTATTTGAGGGGAGCTTCACCTTCAAGCTTGTAAAGGCACGGCGCACAAGCGTTTAACATCCGCCAGTTCGGTGTTGTTCGCCCGAGAAGAGAATTGATACGGAAGTTGATGTGATGTAAAACTTCGAGGTAGACATCATAGGCGATGCTGAACTGGTTGACCAGGGTGCGACTGAAAGTGACCTACAAGCTATGAGCGAGTATCCAGGTCGAGAACCCGACAATCTCACCTCGTGAAGCCGACAGAGGGCCTGGACCTGAGTGTGGATACTCAGGCGAGGGCAGACGTGGTGGAGTTGACGATATGCCTCTAGTGTTTGTATTGTGTTAGCTACTGCTGGCTTGAGTGGTGCTGTCCCTATGTAGCCAAGCCTGGCAAGGGCCTCGTTGGGATACTCATCGGGTGACGAAGGCGCCACAACACCGGCTCGCAGTTCTGCAACATGAATAAGCTGAAGACGAAGCTCGGGAGCATGTACTCACGATGGAAGTCGATGAAAGTTACATCCCACGCGCATACATCAGTGTCCACGCAAGGGACAATGCCTGCTTTCCAGCCAGTGAGATAGCCCTCAACCACCCGGTGGATCTGTTGCTGCCAGTCCCTGTTGCTGACCACAAGCCTGTCTCTTCGTGTACGAGTATCCTTGCGCTTCCTGTGAGGTTGTGATGAGCTGATCCAAATGCAGCCTGCGGTGACGCGGAGAGCACATACGACGACTCAGGCTTGAAGAATTCCTCCCAGATAGCATGCTCACCCCCCACAGCGCTCAGGAACATTCCTTCTTCATCTAAAGGAAGAACGGGTGGGGCCTCGTCTTCCCATTTGTCCTGGTCCACATCATCAACCATCATCTTGTCGACAGCATCACGCTGCGCGAATGTGAGTGCTACGAGAGAATGAGCAAAAAGCGCGGTTAGATGTTGAAGGAGTGATAGGGAGTGGCTGTGAAGGCAGTGAATGAACCTTGAGGGAGACTGCTGGAGGGAGGAGCCCGTTAGGCACACGGGAGAGCAGTGGAAGGAACGATGTATTAGAGGGCGTCCAAGCCCGGTATATATACATGAGGGGAGACCATCAGGTGATCGTACAGTAAGCGTATCACATGGTGGTCGAGTCATGATCAGTCAGCGTCGTAATCTACGTGAGTAAGCGTTAGTAAGACGGGAACCGGAACTCCGGGTTACCGGTGATATCACATGCCAAAGGATCGGGCGAGTATATGCGCGGGTAGTCCACCTGTTGACGACGGTAGAAAGTCTTCTAACGCGCGTGGAGGTCTCTGGACACGGCCAGAGCGGCTCACAGAGACAGGGAGGGGGGATTGTGGAGGTGTGGGGACAGGTTGCTCTGGTTCTGGTACCCCGCCTGACGCGCCCTCCACAAACTCGGGTTCTTCTGCGACCTGGAGGACATCGTTGAGCCGACTTATCTGTGCTTTCTGAGCGGAAAACATACCTTGTTCACGTTCTCTCTCATTTCTTGCCTCTCACTACTCTCTGCTCGTCTATCGTCCCGCCTCGGTATCTTCACGGGGCCTTCACGTCGCGGCCCAAGGTTCGGGCGCGGTCGTTTTTGGCCTCCAGGGTGGACGGCCGGGCGGAGCACCTTGCATTGTCGGATATGATTACTGAGCCCCGCCTTTTGGCACAGTTTGCCGCAGATAGGGCATTTGTCGAGCATGGAGGAGAAGGGTGAAGCGGGGGCGCGTCTGGCGCTGAGCTGCCATTCGTGCAGCTGAATATGGTAATAGCCGGCGGCGCGCACCCGACAGGACGGCCTTTAATTTTGTATACACGAACTACGGGACACTACAACTATGATATCGTAGGTACGAGGATGGATGCGGAAGATGTGAGACGCAACCAGCGAGCGGCGGACGTAGACTGGATGCTTTTATACGATGGGGGATGAGGAGCTGCGGCATGATTCACGCGGACCAGAAATACGAGGTGTCGTGAGGGAGCGAACCATGGCCACGTACTTCTGCTTCTTTGTCGCGGCGTCGAGGCCCTGCCACGGAAGCGAGCCCCGAAGGAAGTACATGAGGACGTATGCGAGGGATTCGAGATCATCGCAACGGGCCTGCTCATAAGCCAGGTGGGTGTCGATCGAGGTGTAACGTGTCGTACCCGTCAGATTCATGTTCTCCCTGTACGGGATGTTGAAGTGCGTCTTCGGGTACCTGTACTTCATCGCGAGATCGAAGTCAACGACGGTTACCTCGTTTCCGTGTTTGCCAACGGTCGTGGACAAGATGTCGCGTTAGTGAATGAAGTTGCGGGAGTGAGTTCCCCGCTAGAGACAATGTTATGATCATATTTAAGCTAACTGCATACTACTACTCACCGAATGATGTGGAAGCAGTCGAGGGAAGAAGGGGGTGGCCCAACTGAACTCCACCGGGAGATGCAGCGCAGCACAGCGGGGCCGTTCACCGTCCCCGAAGGGTCAAGTGAACTCCCTCAGCTGCGCACATGCGCGACCCAGTCCGATGGAGGTAGTCGCCAGGCGGAAGTCGAGCTCTGCGGCGAAGGGCAAGGCGGGTAGCGGCGGCAAGCGGCTTGATGAGGGTACTCAGCGGGGCAGCCGGTGGTCTTGCGGGATAGAGTGAATGTTGAGAGCTGCGACCCAACCGCGGGATACCCCCGGGGTTGAGCCGCAGAAGGACGGGGCGAGGTGGGCTGTCAAGCCGACCTCGCACGCGCGTCTCTTGATGACCTAGGACTTGAGGACCGGCGAGGAGAGAGCGG
>KE504217.1:0-49184 GCA_000344655.2 Fomitopsis schrenkii | reverse complement strand
GTTTAAAAGTCCGGTCCAGTCCGGTCTTATTGCCTTTTTAGGCAAGGACCAGGACCAGGACTGGTCCCAGACCAACCCCCAAAGTGGTGGGACCAGGACTGGACTGATTGGGACCAGTCCTTAGCAGTCCAGTTGCACTCAAAGACCAGTCCAGACCTGTTGCAACTGGACATGCAGTCCTGACTGGTCCTGACTGGTCTTAACTCAGTCTGAACTGGTCTTCTGTATACATTCTCATCTACTGGCAGGTAGAATAAAATGTAGGTAGTCTCATTCTGTGGTACATGCACACAAAAATGCTTAATAACCCTTGTTCTTCCTCAGTATACAGTTTCATGGCTCCTGATGTCTCTTGCCAGACTCACATCCATCAAGGACACAGTAGCTACTGTGGTAATACATGGTTTCTATGTAGACATCAGTTCAGAACAGTCACATTTTATATTTATTGCATCTCTTTACATGCAATTATTGTGGATGTAATAGCATTATGCCTCATTTATCCCTCTTCAGAGCCTTGTATGAGTGGATATATTGGAGTTGGCATAGGACTGGTTGCAACTGGTCCCAACCAGTCCTTGGTCAGTCCATACAGAATCCTCCAATCATCAGGGACTGGGACTGGACCACTAAGGACTGGTCCCTCTTGCGTCAGTCCAGTCCAGTCCTTCCAAGGCCAGTCCTGGTCCAGTCCCAGTCCTTTTCCAGTCTTTGGACTGGACTTTCAAACACTAGCAGGGGTGTCCTCCGGGTCGGTGTCAGTGAAGCTGTACGAACCGACATCATCCAACCAGCGCCGCACGAACGCCAACTCAGCGTCCCCCAACTCGGCAGCATCCTCCGACTTAGGCATAGTGACCGGCGCGCTTCTGTGGGCTTCATGGAGACTATCAAGCAGGGCACGGATGCGCTCGCGATCGGGCTCGAGTTCGACAACAGGGTCGTCCGAGTGGGTCGGAGAGATGACACTTGAGGTCTCGTCCATCAAGTCGGCGAGGTCAGAGGCAGTGGTGTCGGATACGGTCTGGAGTGAGGGCATGGAGTCCTGGGACGACGCAGAGGCTTCAGTAAGTTCCGTACAGTCGGAATAAGCATCGTCCTCGCGGTCAAACAGGCTGTCCTCGGAAGACGAATCTCCTTCGTCCTTGGCCGCTGACGTAACAAACGCGGACCACGCGCCAGCTGCGAACCCGACAGTAGCGGTTGCGGCAGTCGATGTAGCAGCAGACGCTGCGTTCGCACTTCCATCCTTCGGCTTTGGAGGGTTCGACTTCGACGTGTCCGGCTTAGCATCAGCAGGTGAGGTCCCCTTGTCACTGTTCTGCTTTGGGCTAGGGCACTTATCCTGCCTGTGGCCTTTGCCTCCACAGTTCCAGCACTGGCCGACTGGCCTCTGCGGCCCGCGGCGACCCTTGCCCTTCGGCTTCTCCGATGACAAGACACTCGCGGCGACACCAGCTTCCTTCTCCTTCATGGCCTTCTGCTTGGCCTTGCCTGAATGACGCCGGTCCCATTCCTCGAGAGCAAGCTCCATCAAGGTCTCGGCATCGATAACAGGCAGCTCCTTGGCAGGATCCGAGAGGAGAGTGGAGAGGGTAGCAGTCTGAATGCGCTGGGAGAGCTTTATGGTCGCGGAGACTTGTGCAACAAACGAAGATAAGTCCTCGGGCATGAAGTTGATGATGAGGGAGGTGTACTCGGCGTCGCTGACTGTGATGTCCAGGGTAACCAGCTCCTCGTAACGCATGCGCAAGCGGTCAAACTCGGTATGAAGGTTCGCACCAGGCGACGTGCGCATGTTCAAGAAGGCAGTACGAAGGTTCGCGCGAAGGAGCATTGACTTCTGCGTGAACTCCTGTTCGATCGCGGCCCAGATTGTGGCCGTGTTGCCCTTGCGACGGTGCTTCGTGAAGGTAACGTCGGGGAGCTTCTGCGTGAGAAGGTACATGGCTAAATCCTCCTTCTCCTGCCAGGCATCGATGGCAGTCTGTTCCGCGGCCGTCACGGCGTTGGGATCGGCAGGCACAGGTATCGCAGACGCCCCGCTGAAGTGGTTCCAAACCTTCTTCTGGCGGACGGCGATCTGGAAACGTTGCTGGAACGTCATCCAGTTCTTCCCGGTCGAGTCGAGCTTCTCCACTGCGGAGCTAAAATCGGCAAGCGAAGACGAGGTCGTCATAGCGGCGGCGATGGGCTAAAGGCGACGGCGAGTGCAGCAGGGAGCAAGGATCGAAACGATGCGGGTAGGCAATCGGTGAGTCTTGTTATGGCTAGAACGCAGGGCTCATAACCTAACGCAACAAGCGGGGCGAGAGCGTGGTCGTCGAGCTAACAAGCACAAGACGACGTCCTCAGTACACGCTCGAGAAAGAGAGCAAGACTGATATATTCAGCATACCTAACAAGCACAAGACGACGTCTACGTGTCTAGGTAAGTTACGGTATGCGACGGATACAGAAGAGTCCAACTCACCCTCAGTACACGCTCGAGAAAGAGAGCAAGACTGAGGGCGACAGTACACGAGGGCGCAATATAAGTGAGCGGGCGAGTAAGGTACAGGCAGGGCGATCTACGTCCGGGAATGGCAATGAATGTTTCGGTAGCAAACGGCGGGCACGGCGCATACAGCGCATCAAATATAGTGAGCACAGCACGGAACATCGGGACGGCAAAACGGAATAGTATAACGAGCGTACGGGTATAGCGAGAGACCGGGAGCCGGACGACGCACGAATTGTCGTGCTCCAACAAATATTTTGTATCTTATTCTACTTGCATATTTGCTAGACATGGTACAGAAACAGTCACACCTTCAGTGTCACTGCACGAACACCAGACACCTCTATGTACAAGCTCATAGTTCAAGAATTTTTTGCCCTGACTGAGCACATCCTATCATAGGACACTCTTGACGTGTGCATCCATACCTTGATCAAGCCAGCTGCCCCCGCTCATGATCATATGAACGTCATGGCAGTGGTCAGGGGTGCCCACCGACATCAGGCCCCAGATATCATGCAGGATGTGGTCAAGACTGTGTGAGCGCGCGTCCCGTGGCCTCACGGGCAGAGCTACAGTGATGTAGGCGGGGACTCACCATGAACCTGGCATTGAAGGACACGTCAGTGTGAGATATACTGACAATGAAGAGGATCTGCGCGCACGTTGTGGGGGGCACGAAGTGCGTGATGCCGAGGGACTGCAGGATTAGATCCGGGGGATCCAGAGCAGGGGGACGGTGTACACATCAATGAAGGAGGTGAGCATGTTCGGGTAGAGCCTGAACAGCGGGATGACAGTACCTGGCAGGGGTGCGTGCAGATAGTCATCCTCAAACTTGCTCTCGGTGAGGATATGTGTACGGGCTGGCAGGCGCGGGGTCGAACAGCTCCTCGGAAGACTCGAACTTGCATGGCCATCCTCAGAGCTCGTGCCTGTGCTGCCCAAACAATCAGTGGTAGAGTGATGGTCAAGCTACAGGACATACCATCATACGTGAGGACAGTGGTACCATCGCCCGGGTTGACATCGTTTGCACTGCACGACGTGGATGCGCCAAGGTTACCCTCAATGCCGGTAGCCATAGGGATGGGGTATAACTCACCGTCGACCTTGAGAGGGCCCGCGACACCAAGGGGAAGGTGGATATATTGGTAGACACCACAGACCTACTACGACTACAACACAAGAGCCTGAGTGTCTTGCAGGTATTCGATTGCACTGTGAATACAGTGTCAGCCATCCTCCCGGGTACAGACAACTCACAGATACGCGTGCGGCGGAAAGCATGCTGAAGCTATGTTAGGACGTCGGGACAGGTGAAGAGAGCAAGATGACGCACCAGCGAGACGAAATGCCCAACTTCTTGTTGGCAAAGAGAGTAAAAGTCTCAGCGACGTGGCCATCCAAGATTGAGTGTTCGGAAAACTCCGGGTTTGGTGCTTACCAAATTCAGTCCTCCACTAACTCCCTCCTCCTCCGCACGCCCGCTCTCGGACCATTATAGCTTGCCGCCAACGCGGCACACTTTGCCAGGCTCCACCGAATGCTGGCACAACCAGGTCGCGCTCGCTGGCCACAAGTTGCGGGCATGCCTGCCTGCTGCAATGCGGCCGTGCCTGGAGGGCTCACAGGAGGAGACGCGCAGAGGGGGAAGATGAAGACACGAAGGCAGGTGTAGGCAGTGGATAACTGTTCACAGTAGGTGTGTGGTCAACCCCGCCAATAGTCAGTTACTAACCATGCATGTATAATCACTCTGCACGACACGCTGGTGCCTCGCGCGCCTGCGCACGACTTGCTGAATGTGGGCGTACATCCTTGCAGGCGTCGTCAAGAAGACTCGGGAGGGCGGCGTATGCGTGACGCTTGAAAGCCTCCGCACGGCCCACTGATCACTCCTGCTGTTAACGACACGAAGTGTGACGGCGTGAATGGTGTCGCGGACGCAGAGTAGATGCCGCTGGTCCCGCCGTGCAGAGCGAGGATGGGGATTGGCGCGCTATGGGGCTCTGTTCGATGCTCCCCGTGTTGCCCTGTCCTTGTCCCCTGCCACCGCGCGCTAGCTCACTGGCCCCACCTGCGCCCGCGCCGTGCTGCTCGCCGGCGACAATGCTGACGTCGAGAGCACGAGCACCACCCTGGACCGCGCGACCATCCACAGGGCATCCTAGTCCTCTGGTACCTCCACTGGCACCAAGCCCGCATCCACCTCTCCCCCCACTGCCGCCCTTGTCTCCCCGCCCGTGCTGCCCATGATTGCCCGCGACCCTTCAAGCACGTCATCGGTGCGGACCCCTCGCAAGGCATGCTCGCGCAGGCCCGCGAGGCGCTCCACGTGCGCCCGGAGATCAACACCCGAGGGTGGTTCAAGTTCGTGCAGAGCGGGGCGGAGGAGCTTGGCTGGCTCGAGGACAAGAGCGTCGACATGGTTGTCTCCGGTGCGTGCCATCGCAGGGCTTGATGATGACACGGAGCACTGACACCCGCCATAGCGCAGGCCGCGCATTGGTTCAACTGGGGGAAGCTCTGGCCGGAGGCTGCGCGGGTGCTCAAGCCGGGAGGTAGCCTCGCCTCTTGGGTGAGTCTGACCCTGACCCACCGCCGATCCACGTCCACTGACCCGCACGCCGACCCAGGGCTACTCGCAGTTCCGGCTGCCGCGCTACCCCGCGCTGACGCCGCTGATCCACAAATACAGCCAGGGCATGGACCCGCTGCAGTCGCTCGGGCCGTACTGGGAGCGGCCGGGGCACACGATCGTGGACAAGCACCTCGAGGCGGTGCCGGACCCGCGCGTGGCGCACGCACCGGGTGCGTGGGCGGAGTTCGAGCGCATGTACTTCACAGCGCCGCACCACGCGCTGCCCGCCGCGCGCCCCGCGGTGCTGCGCATGCGCACGATGTGGGCGGGCCTGCTCGACTACCTCCGCACGTTCTCCGTGCTGCATACAATGAAGGCGCCGGTCCCCGAGGCGCACGACGTCGAGGTCAGGTTCTGGCGTGTTTGACCACACTGACCTCCGCCTTCATCATGCGCGCTGACGCCGGCGCCGACACCTCGCGCCCGTACCGCATCAACGCGCTGCCTGTGGACTGCCCGATGTCCATCTACGCCAACGGCGTGTACTTTCCTTACATTCCGGCCGCGCCCTCCAGCCTCACAGCCTGAATCGTAATGCTTCGTGTGCCGGTGCTCAACTCTGTCCGAGCAGAAGTTTTCCATCTGTCTTCACCTGCTGGCACTTAGCATACGCCTGCGCGGGCAAGCTCATCTCTGCCGAGCCATTGAATGACCAGGCCGCTGGCACATAACCCTCCTCACCGTCTCGCTTGTGCTGTAGCGTGTCTGGCTACTTTTATGGCTTCTTTGTTGTGGAATTGAATACACTTATCACAGATTTTAACCGGAACTGTACCAGTAGTAGTCCCAATTCGAGTCCCAATATAACCTTCCACTGGTGTTCACCGGACGTCAAGTGTAATCCTTTCGCGTGCTGCAGCCACTACGAAAACTGTAGTACGATGTATCTGCTCTATTATATACTGACGTATACATATGTTCTTTCTCCTACAAATGACTATAGCTTTGGGTACAGCTCTATGAGGCGCTATGTACGCTCAGATACGGTACACTGCGACCTATGCGGCCAATGTTACCTATCACGGAAATTATAGTTCCGGTGGGCGCTATGACTCTGAGAGTTTTTTCCTGATGATGTGGAGGATGATGCTAAAGGTCGCCGTGCTTTCCTCGTTGAGGCTGCGGCAGGAACTGGCTTCTCGCATACTGGAGTTTGGATATCAGACCAGATTGCGCGGGTAAGTTATGTACAATAACCTCGAATCGAGATTGAGCACTCATGTCAGTATGCTTCCAGATCATCGAGGAGATTGGTGCCCACTTGTTTTCGGCTGTTTCATCTGACAGCACGGGAAATACCAGGCTCGCTCGCCGACTTCTTTGCGTGAAATTCCCGGCTCTTATGGATATTCCGGATCCAGTACACCATACGAACCTCCCAGTTAAGAACATCTGCGCACTCAGTTTCTTTGAGACCATCATCTCAGACTTGCGCCGGACACTCACCTTCTTCTCGCACTCCGACCACACTGTGAATGTTCTTCTCGAGAAAAGGCTTGGCATGGGGGTTGGCCGTGGACTAGAGTCGATCGGGACGACACGTTTTGCAACAATCACGATCTCTGCTGTCTCAATGCGCCGTTGCCTCCCGGCCCTCCGAGAGGCATGCACATCAAACCGAATCGTAGTTGAGGTAAGCCACAGGGTACGGCCGATTTAACCATCAAAGTGCTTACATATGTATCTCGCAGGAAACGAACCATCTCTTCATCTGGAACTCACCCGCGAGCCTTGCCTTTGAGGTCCAGCTCAACCAACTCATTGACGTCACACTCCCATTCGCCAAGGCAATCATTTGCCTCGAGTCTCTGCAGTCAACACTCGCCGACGTCTTCATCTACTGGTGTGCAATTGGAGCTTCGCTCAAGAAGGTACTAGCAGATAAAGCGTCTAATATCCCAGGCAATGTCAAGGGCGAGATCCGCGCTATCTTCAATAGGCGATGGCGTGAGATGTTTGAAGATGGTCCTACCGATGCGCATCTATCCGCGGTTTATCTTGATCCAGGTACATCATGACTCGCAGTCTGACGGGTTTTCATGAGTGTTGTACTGACAAAAGCTTACAGAATGGCGAGATTCACCCATTTTCAAGCATCCTAACCCACTGGCACAAAAAGCGAAGAAGCAGCAGCAGCACAACCGAGCTGAAACCGGCCAGAATGGTCCTGATGGAGCACGCGAGCCTATTGTGACACACCCAGAGATCGCGCGTCGTGTCGCTGCATATCTCACACAGATCCTAAGAGGCGAGGTCGAACATGGTGGGCATCCGGTCCTTCATACAGACAACCGCACGCAGCAGGCAGCAATCAAGAAGCGGTTCGAGACACAGTTCCTCGTGTATGCGAGGAATGACTATCCTTTCTACAACATGTCTCGTCCCGAAGGACAGACCATCTTGCAGTGGTGGACGCTTATGCAGGGTGTTCAGGGTGCAGATGTCCTTGCTGTGCGTACTGCAAAATATCCACGATCTTCAGAAGCTGACATTAATGTTGATAGATTCTCGCGATCAAACTGTATTCTGTGGTTCCAAACTCGATGCCAGATGAGCGGACACAGTCAACCTTCACATGGTTGAACAGTGTCTCACGAAACCGCCAAGCGCTTCGTACCATGGTCAACCAGACGCAGATCCGGCAGTTCTACCGGTCGGACCCGAAGGTTAGCATGTTCTGAGTGGCAATCTTCGTTCACTACAGCTCATCATCCTGATCTAGACGCGCTCACGCTCGCGTTCTGCGCACGTCTCATCCCTCCGCTTTTCTGAGATCGAGAGCAACCTTCGGAATGACACCAAAGCCAACCATTCGAGCTCGAGTACCACAACAAAGGTTACAGCAGCTGTAGCTGAAGACGATGGCAGTATCGATGACGGCACAATGCGGCCTTGGCTCGACGAGATGACGGAGCATTGCGGTCAAGCAAACATGCTTGATATTGAGAGCTACATTGACCTCGACAGGCCGGAGTTGCTCGCTATACTCTCAAGCGACCCCATTGAGATGGAACGAGATGCCGATGAGATGAACCATGGCGTGGATGGGGAGAAAGATGCACGGCTGTATGGTGAGCAACCTCAGGAAGACACGGAAGAGGTGAACTGGAGTTGCAGCCTAGCACTGTAGTCTTCGACAAAGTGGTGTGTATTGCACGTAAATCAATTTTCTTCGCTACACTTCGCGACGTTGAAACGAGCCGCCGCCGCAAGGGACTCAAGGGAGTCAATGGGTGAACGGACCAGCCTAAGGCGAAGTGTGCACATGACCCACGTGACTATGTTTTTAACGTAAGAAACCCCATGTCAAAATCTAACCACACGGCCGGAGTTTCTGACATAGTGTTAGAAACCTGGTCTGAGTTTTTTACGGAACGCTAGCGGTAATAGCGTACGGGCACCGTGCTGAAGTGGGGAGATATCGAGGGAAATAACCGGAAGTCCCGGAAATGCTATAGAAGCTATCTAAGTAGGCCCCTATATAGGGCCGTCTTACCAGTCTAGTTAGGCGTCTAGTGTGGGATGATAAGGTGCCCCCCGTGTCGATATGTTGGTAGAACTGCTCACGAAACGATGACGCGCACCGATGTTTAGTCTCTAGCACGAGGGGCTTTCCCCTCTCACCGGCAACACGAAGCGCGACATAAGCTTAAGCTCACAACCCAAGGTGCGCCACTAGTACTGTCCCCGCAATGACATACAACTCTTCGGGGTAGCGCATTCCTCACGCGCAATTGGCGTTCATGCTCATCTGATAGAGGAGACTCAGACACTGAGCGATCTCTTCGTAGTTGTCTACCAAAGACTTCGGCCGCCAGACATTGCAACAGGCCCATCGGGTACAGCCTGCACAAGGCCAGTGAGTACGATTCATCATGGCTAGCGCTATGATATCCCCGAACCGGGCCTAACCATATGTTGCCCTCTCTTGGGAATCTCAAGTGATAAGCTCACCTTCTTTCGTAGACTGCGGCGCGGAAGTGACTCGGGCCAACGATCATGACTCGCGCCGTTGTCTTTCAGGGTGAATGCTAGGTAATTTGGCACCACGGCAGTTCGTGACAAGCAAGCTCGCCTTCTCACTGGCAGGGTGCACTGCGAACCTCCAGCAACCCAACCCAATACTCGGTCGGTCGGTAACGCAAGAGGAGGGCGCCGCCCGTGATGCTAGACACCCACTAAATTCATAATTGCACCTACTATCCCCTATCGTGTCTCAGGATCTCACTCGCGCTATGCTTGATATGTGTTTGTATATCGTGCCATGTGCTATATCGTACCATGTGCGTAAGGAAAGCACTTCACAGGCGGGACGACATCCAGTTCTACGGCTTTAACATCATAGAAGATTGGCACGTCGGCACTGGGCAGCTGCGGGGAACACCCTATTTGAGCGGCGCTACCATTTTTCGGTGAGCCATTGAGCTATGACGCATTTATGCTAAACAGCAAGCCTACATTTTAATCAACTGACATACTTATCAAGCTCAGAGTACGGCCCTTAGCGTGTGCAGCTCGTCGCCGGAAGGATGTCCACCGAAGAATTGGGGTTCGGCCACTCATCACCACTAGGAATTCATCACAAACGTTTGTCTCCTTCATACCGTGTCTGCGCGTTTCGCTCACGAACAACCCAGGCACGACACTTCTGTTAAAATCTGAAGGTTTGTCGTGTTGAAGCGACACTATTGCGCCTTGCGCGTGCTTCACAATGATGCACCCTTTCACATGGGCTGCCAGTGTCTACTCAATGCTGCTTGTCAACGTCAGACACATCTTACATGTGAAAAACATGACGTCGTTGTTCATTTAGCCTCCAGACTAAGGTGGGTCGCTGATCAAGGCGGTGGTGGACCCTGACACGGCTGCCTATGAAATATGGAAATGAGCCCACAAGTCGAAATCCACTGGCACATAAAATCTAAGAGGAGGCGAGGAAGTGAGTACCCACCCACCAAGAAGCAGTTCCTTACGACATGCTTGATGTTATAGATCCGGCGAAAATGAGAATCACCCTTTCCTGTACCATACTCACTATCCTCCTTTACGCTGCTTGGCACAACCACAAACGACGCCGTTCTCGATCGTGCACACACATCCGAGGACCGCCCGCCGAGAGCTTCGTAACCGGTGAGTGAATAAAGCTGGCTCTGTTATCCGCTGACGACGTCAATTGCGTCTACAATGCAGGACACATCGTCGAGCTCACTTGTCAAGATGAAGTCGGTGATCGCGAATCCGAATGGATGAACGAGTACGGGTGGGTCTGGAGGATCAAGCACTGCCTTGGTGTACGTGTCATCATCACTCTGTGCTCACATCGATCTCCTCATGCTGTCTGATATACAGCGAGACGTTCTTTTCTTCACTGATCCGAAGGTACGCGCCGTTGCTATGAATATTCCTCACCTTGCACTCCTATTTACATTCAACCAGGCCTTGCACCACATTTTCAAGTCGGGCTACAGCTACTCTCGTACAACTGACTCCAAGTTCATCTCTTGGATGTTGATGGGCGAGAGCGTTCTCTTCACCGACCGTGAGTTCAGCTCGCACCTTGTGACAAAACTGGTTTCAACCGGGACCTGACTCTGCGTCCCTAGACGGACAACATGCCCGAGTTCGCAGGTCGATGGACCCCGCCTTCAGCACGACGCGCGTTCGGGCATTCTCGCCAGTGTTCCAGCAAACCGCAAAGAAGGTAAAGCCCTAGTCACTCACCATTGCAGCTATGCTGACGATAGGTTTATACGATAGTTATGCCGCTTATGGAGACAGGAACTCGCTGGCAGTCCAACAATACCGTCTCTCAACGTCTGTCCGTGGTTCTCACGAATGACACTTGACGCGATTTGTGAAGGTCAGTTCATTGACTGCCGATTTTCAAAGTCAACGTCAACGAATGAAGAGACGCACGCTGACGATCCCTATAGCCGGATTCGACTTCAAATGTGGCGCTCTCGACGATGATATGAACGAGTTCGTGCGTGTATACAAGGGCATGTTGTATGCATCCTCCACCACTCTCTTCTTCATTCCAACATTGATCGATGTGATCCGTCTTTTCTACAGCCAGGACTCAATGATGCATCCTACGACAGGCTCGCTATTGTTCCGCCACTTCTGGCCCTATATTCCAGAATGGCTCCTTCGGGGACTAGTGATGCTTCCAGTCAAGCAATTCAAGCGCATGCGGCACGGGCTGTATACGATCAATCGTCTCTCGCAAGAGCTCATCGAGCAGCGGAAGTCTGAGAAGACGCAATCTGCGTCAGATGCCGAAGCACGTGGGAGAGACCTCATGAGTATTCTAGGTATCTCGCTTCTTGGCCGTTCCCTTCCGTTCATTATGTATTTCTCACTACACATTTCCGTAGTCCGGGCCAATGCCTCCGAGAACCCCAGGCATCGCCTGACCGATAACGAGATGATCGCACAGGTAGCAACGTTACTCCTGGCCGGTGCGTGCTGTGCCTTACTGCGGTAGCCAACATACTCCTCACCGGCGCAATCTTGTAGGTCATGAGACGTCAGCAGGCACACTCACTATGCTTTTCTGGGAACTTGCAAAGGATGTTAGCTATCAACAGAAGATGCGTGAGGAGATCGCTGCTGTCCACGCCGACGTCGTCGCTAGGGGAGACACTGACTTCTCGGTCGCTGATCTGGATTCTATGGTGTACGTCAACGCAGCAATCAAGGTATGTACAGCGTGTGTTGAACTGTCGTAAATGTGGTAATCATCAAATGTCTTCAGGAAATCATGCGTTTGCATCCCGTCGTATACCTCATCGTTCGAGTGGCAGACAAAGACGACATCATTCCTCTGGCACGACCCATCACGACGGCGACGGGCGAAGTCATCACCGAGATTCCCATTGCGAAGGGCCAACATATAAGCGTGTCTTCGTGGGGATATAATCGGTGAGATGCTCACTTCGCATGCTGTTGCAGCCCTGTCAGGGTCACTCAACGCCGCAAACAGCTTGCGAGAGGTCTGGGGCGACGACGCCGATATATGGAACCCGTCGCGCTTTCTCAGCGGTGGTGGAGAGACGCAGACGAGTGTTGGTGTGTTTGCGAACTTGTGAGGCCGTCTTTTTGCCTTTTGACCACACACAGCACACCCTGAGCTTTGATAGGTTGACTTTCGGCGGAGGAAACAAGGCATGCCTTGGGTGAGATACTTCTGAAGTGACGTTCCAGGCTTCTTCATATCGATCTGGCTGCTTCAGATGGCGCTTCACCGTCCTCGAGATCCAGGCTGTCCTCGCAGAACTGCTGGGGAATTTCGAATTTACGCTCCCGGACAACAAGCCCGACATCCAGCGCGTTCCCGCAGGTGTAACCATTCCTATGATCAGAAACAAGACGCAGCTAGGCTCGCAGATGCCGCTGAAGATAACACCGGTCCATCCCGACCTTGCTCAAATTCAGTGAACCATGTACCATATCTATCATCGGCCGGCTGCGCTTCAAGCCCGTGCAAGCTTAAGACGACGATGACCTTGTTTCGACGCCGGTGACTGCTTGCAATTTATTCGTTCTTATCGTCTATACCGACGTTGTACTTGTAGCGTGTTGCTGTTAAATCGACCTGTATCATTACAAAAACAGTCAAAGCAAGGTAGAGCGGCGAGCCCGGTACTACTACCGTAACGGTACATGGTACTGGCCCGCATATTAAATAGCCGGCGCGATCTCAGTTCACTCCGAGTTTGTAAGGTTCCTCGGGATGGATACTATCGACTCAACCCGCTCTATGGTCAGTACAGCTTGACTAGTCCTGAACCACAAATGCCGCGTTTCATGCACCTGGCCCGGGCCATTGTTTTCTGGCGATGTCGCGTCGATCAAGCCGAGGCGAAGAGCCAATGGTATGTCTTTCTCACAGTACCGCGACCGCAGTTACACGGTCTCATGCTCCTCTGTGCTCCTCAAATATACCTGCTCTCAAAGCGGCCCCAAGTTCCCGATGAATTGGTATCCGGCCACCGATTACGATGTCTGGCTGATTCATGGCACTCTCCGTCCCTCCGCCTCGCTTCCAACAGACTTCCAGGCTCCCACAGGGCCTCGACGGAGTACACACCTGCGGGGATATGCGCGTACTACTCAGGACTATGCCGACCGCGATGCTCATGCTTCCCGTGATAACTGCGATGCACATATAAAGAGGGGTTGCATTCATCCAGAAGTTCTACAGGTCCCCGTCGCGCCCCCGCCCAAACCTGCCCGCAGTGACCCTTCGGGGTGAGTCCGTGTCTACGAGAGTCCTCGAATATTGCAAAACTAACGACTCCCTCGGCTAGCGCTCTTTTTGACGATGGCGACTGTGCTAATTCTCGCTTTGTTCACCGTAGCATTTGCTATAGCGGTCCTCCGCAAGCTGTTGCAGCGTTCGCACTTTGCGCATGTCCGAGGACCGACGTGTCCTAGCTGGCTGTACGGTCCGTACTTACTCTGTTGATTTACCCTAGAGGTGGGATTTGACGTTGAACAGGACATGTGCTTGTGACATCGCGCGAGAAAGACGTAGGGGATCTTCAATTCAAGTGGATGCATGAGTATGGGTGGGCATGGCGGATGAAAGAATGCTTCAGCGTATGGAGTCCAGTCCTATTGTGCTTTTGAAGCGGTGACGCTTACACTTGACTACACCTACAGAAAGACAGTCTATGGCTTGTCGACCCCAAAGCCATCCAATACGTCCTCCAAACTTCAGGATATCACTTTCCACGGACAGAAGTCGGGCGCCACATTGTACGACAAATTACCGGAGAGAGTATCCTCTACGTTGAAGGTGCGGTTGACCGTTTGCCTTGCTTGTGACAGGGGCCTCGCTGATACGGAAAGTGGCACTAAGGGGATGATCATGCTCGCATACGCAAGATTATGAACCCTGCGTTCAGCGCGGCTCAGCTGCGTTCTTTTCTTCCCCTCTTCTTCCGGTCAGCCCGCAAGGTAAGAAGTGATTCTTGATCAGTATGAGAAGCACTTGAACGGCCATTTCTGTATGTAGTTGACGGGAAAATGGCAAGGCCGCATCCAGTCGACGTCGACATCCACCGAACAGGTCATCAACGTGGCCACTTGGTTCACGAGGACGACACTGGATGTGATCGGTGAAGGTGCGCTAGGCAGTGTGCTGTAGCACTGATAGAGATCGCACAGTGGCTGACAATCGAGTCAGCTGCGTACGACTACCGCTGCGGGGCCCTTGACGAGGAAGACAACGAAGTGGTGAATGCCTATAAAAACATGTTGTGCGTATTGCGATCGCAACACCGCTTAAAGCAGCTTCTTACGTAGTACTGATTTCTTGATCATGTTACAGCCGCGACTCCGTCATGTACCCATCTGGAGCGATCCTTATTTTCCGCTCTCTCTGGCACTACCTTCCTGATAGCTTCATCCGACTCACCGATTACCTTCCCACACGCGAAGCCCGCCGCTTCCGCCAAACCCTTACCGTAGTCAACAGGCTGTCTAATAAGTTGATCAGTGAGAAGACGCAGGCTTGCTTGGACAGGAAGGATGAGAATCTACGGGACATTATGAGCATCCTCGGTGAGCATTCACAGCCTCTAGCATGCCGGACGAAAGCTGACGACGGATGTACAGTGAAGGCGAACCATTCGGAGAACCCGAAGACGCGCATGAAGGACGAGGAAATGATTTCGCAGATGGCGACGTTCTTCCTGGCAGGCATGTCCTTCGCCCTCATCTTGGTGATCTGACGCGAATCGCTTCTACAGGCCACGAGACAACCGCTTCCATGCTCACCTGGATGCTGTACGAGCTCGCGAAGGATGAGGAATATCAAGGGAAGATGCGCGACGAGATCGCCGCCGTGCGCGCCAAGGTAGCAGAGCGCGGGGATGACGACTTCACCGTCGCGGACCTCGATGGAATGCAGTTCGGCATTGCTGCGATGAAGGTATGTGTTCGCATAGGCTATCGGAGGTCAGTCAAAGGGTGACGGGTGGATACAGGAAGCCATGCGGTTGCACCCGATCGTATACACATTGACACGTAGCGCAGGGAGGGACGATGTCATTCCGCTCTCGACGCCGATACGGGACGAGAACGGGAACGTTATCTCAGAGATTCCTGTCAACGAGGGCACGACGATCAACATGTCGCTCTGCGGATACAACAGGTAAGTTCGAACGCTGACTCACGGATTGACAAACTTTGCTCAGTTTCTTCGCGGTGTTACAGGATCCCGGAGATCTGGGGCGATGATGCACATTCGTGGAACCCGCACCGCTGGATGAACATGTCTAGAGAGAAGCAGACCAACGTCGGTGTATACGGGAACTTGTGCGTTGTTGTGTCTGGCCGTTTTCCCGGCGCGAACTGACACTCTTGCAGGTCAACCTTCAGTACGTGTACCTGAGGATGCGTTCGCGAACTCTGCTGACCCAATCTCAGGTGGTGGTGTGAAGGCATGTATCGGGTAAGCATTCAAAGTCACCTTTGCTCATAGTCCACGGCTGATTTGTACTCTTCCCTCAGATGGCGATTCACGTATGTCTCGTCGTCAAACTGGCATAGGGGATCATACTCACACTGTGATATCAGGGTCATCGAGCTGCAAGCTATTGTGGTCGAACTCCTGGAAAACTTCGAGTTCGCGATCCCCGACGACAAGCCGGATATCCAACGTGTTGCGGGAGGGCTGATGATCCCGATGATCAGGGGCAAGCCGGAGCTAGGGTCGCAGATGCCTCTGAAGGTCACCCCTATCAGGCGGGCGTAAGCGGGGTAGGGATGGGCCTGCTGGGTGAATGCGTCTATATCCGATACGATTGCAGGCAGCGGAAGGCTTCGAGAGAATATAACTTGTATGTCAGTATCATCCTGTATTGCTTCTTAGGATGAAATTCAACCGTGAATGTCGCCACGTCTAGCCCTGCGCGACTATGGCAAGCGGGACGTTGCTGGTTATTGACTGAACCATGATTCGGGGCGGCTTTGCGCAGAGGGCAGCTTGAAGATGCATACATTAGGTACAAGACGATAAATATACAATACCACGGATATCCACCAGCAGTCCATTAATCGAGCTGCACGTCCGGGAACAGCTCGCCCCTCACCCGATCCACCTCGGCATCCTCCTCCCGCTGAGCGCCCTGCGCCTTTGGCGGCTTTTCGCTCTCCCCGCTCTCCTTCTCGGGCTCCGTGCCAGGGATGACGGGGTCGACCCCAGTGTCGTCATGCTTCTTCTCTTCAGCGAGGACGGCCTCGACCTTCGCCATGACCTGCGACATCTCAGCGAGGACCTCCTTCACGCGGGGGTTCGCCGGCTCCTCGTCCGAGTCTTTGTGCACGGGGGAGACGGGGGCGGCTGCCTGTTCCGGTGGTACTTCTGCTGCAGACTTGACATCGTCCTCGTGGGGTTCAGCATATTCAATCGCCGGCGGGGGCAGATCGGTGGGCTGCGCTGCCGCAGAGTCGGGCGTCCCCTCTCGTTGGTCCTCCTCTTTACTCCTGAGCTCTTCGTGCGGGACGCCTGCGAAGGGATTCACGACAGGCTCGGCCTGGCCGAAGTTAGCTGACGTCTCTGCTGCCTTCTCCTCAGCGGCGGGCGCATCCTTCGCATTAATCGGGTCCTCCTGGGCCTTCGGTGCTACCTGATCGGCACTCGGCACCACAGCGGACTTCTGCGGGGTGGCAGGTACTGCGTTGTAAAGGGAGACCTACAAGTGACAGTTAGGACAAGTTGTCAGGATACGAAGCATGACACTCACATCGTCATAGAACTCATTGCTACATAAACAGACATCAGTGCGTTGCGCTGGAATGGAAACACCTATGCACGAACCAAGCAAAGTCCCACGTCTTAAACCACTTCGCGGCTTCACATTGCTTCCTGGTCCAGGGGTTTCCGTACGCAATCGGGCTGAGGTAGACGAAGTTCCAGAGCACGACGATCAATAAAACCGCGGCGATCTGCAGGCGGAAGCGTGGCTTCAAGGTCGACGTGACGAGATCAAAGACACCGCATGAGAGCAGAATCGCGAAGTACAGGGCCGGGAAGTAGTGGTGGAGGAAGAGCTGACGCTTCATGATGTAGAATGGCAGGTAGTGCAACGACCAGCCTATGAAGAGAAAACCGCATAGCGTGTCGTATTTGACCACGCGCGCTAAGGTGGAACCATGAGACCAAAAGCCACATCATACGCAAGAAAAGAAAGTTTATACGTACAGTCCTCGAAGTCCCTGAATCCACGCTGGGCACGCAGGATGAGGATACCCCGTGTGACTATGTAGGCGAATACGGCAGCAGTGCTGAACCACCACACCATAGGGTTACCGAGAAGGTAGATCTGACGGTGGTCCTTGACCCAGAAGTTCTGCGAGCGTACTGAGCAAATAAACGTGTGAGAAAGAATGGGCTACGTACGATACCACGGCGCAGGCGAGGCCATGCATCAGGACGAGAATCGAAAGTATGACGGTCAGTCAGTCCAGCGTTCGTCGTCCACATCACCTGCTGCAGCTCCAGGAACTTGCTGAAGAAGCCAGGAAGCTTGTAGTTGACCTTGGGTGCATTGGCAGGGACTACGTGGGTATCCGATCAAAGGGGGTCTTGCAATGAGTGCGAATCGACTTACGTCCTGGATGCTCAGCCGTTTCGATAAACCATAGTGAGTTCGGCTTTACTGCTTGCTTGTTGCACGTTACTTCTTGCTGTTCGAAGCCCCACTCCGGGAGCTTGACCTTGTGCGAGAACAGATAACACCCTGTCATCGCATGCCTCAGTCTAAAGTGCGTCCGGAGGGTCCTCAAGCGCTTCGACGACTCGCGGTCACGCTTGTCGCCCTTGTAGATCTCTACAATCCAGTCGTCGTTCGCGTCGCCCGCGTGGCCAGGCACGCCGTAGCCAGAGACCTCCTGCTGGAAGTCGACATCAGACACCGGCGGACGTTGGTCATGAGAGTGCAAGTGCTTGTCCGTTGCGATGTGCTTCAGCTTTATTTTCATACCAGGCTCGATGTACTTGAGCAGCTCGCCCTCCCAGTCATGGTCGGGGTCGCCATCACGAGTCGCGTTTAGGATTCGCCAGTTGTTGTTGTCGTCACGGTGGGGGTAGAGGGTGATTTGTTGTTCTGTCAAGGCCTTTAGTCATCGAATGCGAAAGGGACGACCTGTAACATACGTTTACTGCCACCTGGATACACCGACGCGTGCGAGTGGAGGTAGCCACCTTGCGTGTTAACATGCCGAATTGCCACGGTCGACCCAATCGCGACGTCTACAGCATCTGAGAAAAGGTAGATGGGGCTGACGGGCAGGAACCACGTACCGGCGAATGTGTCCTGCATGCCCCTGCCGTTCAAGGTGTGTTGGAACTCTGAGCTCATGAAGCCATCGCCATCCCCGGGGTTGACCAGGATGAGGAAGTGAATCCAAAACATGAACATGTAGAACAGAATGGGGACCAAGATGAGACATATGGCTCGCGCCGTAAAGTGTCGCATGAACAGCTTTGGCGTGACACGCAAGTCGCCCAAGAGCGTCCATAGCTGGCTAAGGGTGCTGACGCCAACGGTCGCAATGGTGAACAGTCCGACCCACTTGCAGCTGACAACAGCACCCAGGGAGAGACCGGAGAGGATGAGCCAGGCCCACCAGGTCTCTGTGAAGGGCTCGTGCTTGTCCTCATTGCAGAAACACGTCCAGAGGAAGATGGTGAGCGCAGTGAAGAAGACGAGAGGGGAGTCGAGGAGTATATGTCGAGACTGGGTGACCAAGCCGTTCTCAAAGGTGATGAACAAGGACGCCAGAAGAGCTGTTGTTGCGCGACAATCAAGAGCACGGAGTGTAAGGTAAGCAATGGGGACGGTGGCGATACCGAGGAGGGCAGGCACCATACGCATGGCTACGTACGGGACGTTCTCGTACACCCTATGGAGAATCAGATTCGCTGCCAGTGCCAGCTATTCCATGTGAGCAGACCACGCACTTTCCAATATCCTTGAAGTCAAAGTGGCCATCGTACCCGAAGACGAAGCCAGCTAGAGTAATGAGGAGCTTGGCTAATGGAGGATGAACGTCGACGAAATACTGCGACTTGATGTACTTGGACGCGAACTTGCCAAAGTGAACTTCGTCGAAACTATGATTTTATTGAGTAAAGTAGTGAGAATGGAATAGCATGGAACCCACACTACGCTGTCCGGCTGCGATATGCGGTATAACCGCACGAATACTGCCACCAAGGAGATGACGATGAGCAGTTTCCACTCGGCGGATGCTATGTTCAGGCCACCAGCAGCAAAGCCTCTCCTTGAGGGTAGATAACCCTTTGAAGCAGCTTCTCTCCGCGCGTCCGCGTCGAGATGGTCGTGTTGCGGTCGGGGAAACCGCGCGCTCTGCGGTGCTGCATGAGGAAGAGGTGGAGGCGATGGTGGCCGCCTAACTCTGACGCCAGACATGGCGGAGTATATGCAGTTCCAATGCTATGGAACAAGGGGAAGAAAGGAGAGACGAGAAGCAGAGGGAGACGGATGGGAGGGCGGAGGAATGGTCGCTGGTGCCAGTGGCTGGTGGCTGCGCAGGACACACTCGACGTGTTCTAACCCTAGATAAGGGCTGGACATGCAGCATACTGTAGTTGTATGAGTTACATAACCGCGTGAGTAGTCTATTGTATCGTCAAAATTAGCCAGGCGCCTGCTACTCGATCGCGTGCAGAGGTCGTCCTGTAGGCTCAACTCCGTCTCGGACTTCGTCCTCTCATCTTGTCCACTCACCATGTCCATGAATATCTTCGGCGCACAAGTGCGGTCCCCTCTCTTTTACTTTGTTCTCAGGAGACTAAAGGCTAATGTCATCACAGGCAACTGAAGAGAAAGCGGAGAATGCGCGTCTCTCATCCTTCGTGGGGGCTCTCGCCCTCGGCGATCTCGTCAAGTCGACCCTCGGTCCGAAGGGGATGAACAAGATTCTCCAGTCTGGCTCCACCGGAGAGATCAGCGTCACAAACGATGGCGCAACCATCTTGAAGGCGATCCAGCTGGATAACGCCGCGGCGAAGATCCTCGTGAACATCTCCAAGGTCCAGGACGATGAGGTCGGCGACGGGACAACAAGTGTCTGCGTACTCGCAGCCGAACTCTTGAGGGAAGCAGAGAAGTTGATTGCCATGAGGATTCACCCGCAGACGATCGTGGAGGGTTTCCGGATCGCGAGTGCTGCAGCTCTGCATGCATTAGAAAAGGCAGCCATCGACAATAGGTCCGTACGCGTCACACAGCATGCTCACGCACGTACCGGGGACAGCACTTACCTTCCAACACGCAGCGCGGACCCAGCGCAATTCAGGCAAGATCTCTTCAACATTGCACGGACAACCCTCTCGTCAAAAGTCCTCTCGCAGGACAAGGACTACTTCGCCAACCTTGCCGTTGATGCGGTACTCCGATTGAAGGTATGTTTCTGCCCGTCTATGGTGAAAACAATTGTCATGTGCGTCCGTAACGTAGGGTTCGACCGACCTCGACCACATACAGATCATTAAGAAGGTCGGCGAGAAGCTCACCGACTCGTACCTTGATGAAGGTACGCTCATGCGCTCTCTTTCTCGTCACTCCTTCATTTTATGTGCGTAGGGTTCATTCTTGATAAAACCATCGGCATCAATTGCCCCAAACGGCTTGAGAACGCGACAATCCTCATTGCAAACACTTGTCAGTGTTCCGGCCTTGGCACAGTATATGTTCCCCCTTTGCTAAGGTCCGTGTGCGAACAGCGATGGACACGGACAAGATCAAGATCTTCGGAGCGCGTGTGAAGGTCGACAGCACAGGGAAGCTCGCTGAACTCGAGCGTGCGGAACGGGTACAGACTACACCGTATCCGAATGCCGATGATTGCTCACACGATTCGCATGTGGGCAGGAAAAAATGAAGGCGAAGGTTGAGTCGATCGCGGCGCACGGAATCAACTGCTTCGTCAACCGGCAACTCATCTACAACTACCCAGAGTCACTATTGGCCGAGAAGGGTGTTCTGACCATCGAGCATGCCGACTTCGAGGGCGTGGAGCGATTGTCGCTCGTCACTGGTGGCGAAATTGTAAGCACGTTTGACCGCCCTGATCTCGTGAAGCTTGGCCGCTGCGAGCTCATCGAGGAGATCATGATCGGTGAGGACAAGGTCTGTACCTATCTCTCATAAATCAAACGTATGCCTAGCTCACAATTGCCGGTATAGCTCACCAAATTCTCGGGTGTCGCGGCGGGCGAGGCATGTACCGTCGTGCTCCGCGGCTCGACATCACAGATGGTCGACGAGGCGGAACGGTCGCTGCATGACGCCCTGTCCGTCCTGTCGCAGACGGTCAAGGAGACGCGGACTGTACTCGGTGGCGGGTGCTCAGAGATGCTCATGAGTGTCGCCGTCGACGCGGCGGCCCACAAGATCGAGGGCAAGAAGGCACTTGCTGCGGAGGCGTTTGCGAGTGCACTCAGACAGATCCCGACCATCCTCGCAGACAACGCAGGTTACGACTCGAGTGACCTGGTGACGAAGCTCCGCGCGGCACACTACGAGGGCCGGACGGATGCAGGGCTTGGTGCGTACTATGAAGTCCTAGGAGAGCGATGGCTCATGGCTGCCTTAGACATGAACGAGGGGAAGATCGGGTCGATGAAGGCACTTGGCGTCACGGAAAGCTACAAGCTGAAGCGGCAGGTTGTACTCAGTGCAAGCGAAGCTGCAGAGATGATCCTCCGGTGGGTTTGGTGCACACCTGTGCCGGTTGCGCATACTCATACCGTGATCAGGGTCGATGATATCCTCCGAGCAGCCCCACGGAAACGCGAGGCGGTATAGGGATGAACTCTCATAGAGTAAGTAGGGTTTACATGCACTAACCGCGACTGCCGCATCAATCAAAAGTTGTACATCTACGAGACACGCTGCCTAATAGACTGTATGTTACGGCATGTCATGGCGGTTGAAAGCGTGGCTCTCCAAGTCCTGGAGCAGATACGATGGAATCATGTAATGCGTCACTAGGCCGCTGGTTATGTGTCGAAGAGGTTCACTATCCTGCTCATGGCGGCGAGAACGTCTTTACTTGAGATGGGATGTCTTCCAACCACTTTATCCCTCGATCCAGAGCAGCCAAAAAGACGGAATGTGTACAGGGACTACAGTCTTGGCTTGGGACAGTCTATAATAGTGAGGAGCCGCCGCATGACTGTGTAGCCGAAGACGTATGATGATGATGAAATCTGCATTTATATGCCGCAACAAGCTTAGACGCGGTGGGCGCCCGTCCGCCTTGCGGGCGGGGGCACCCCTGTCGACTCTATGTATGTACTAGGGTGGGAGTATATCTATGTAGTAGTGGAGGGGTAACGGTACGTTCTATAGGTGTGGGTCTCGGTATGCGCGATTATACTTGGTCGCTGGTCGGGTCCTATGTACAGTAGAGGTAGAGAGGCAAGAAAAAATGAAAGAAAAACATGTCCATGGTCCATATCCGGCACTCCGGTGTCTTCTACGCAGGGCCCAAGCCGGGATTATCCCCCGCGTACACGAGCGTGTTGGGAGGGTAGTGGGGGGTGTGGGTGCGCGTAGCCGAAGACGTAGCCAATGGACTCAAGATCATCATGCGCCGCAGTGTGCTCCGCGGTTCCCTTGCGTTCCACGGCGTAAAGCAGGTGCGTAGCCATGAATTGACGGGTCCCCTGTTCGTGATGTCAGCGAGGATCAAATGACCAAAAGATCCTGCATACCGACAAGCTCGACTCTATATAATTTATTGTGCAATTGAAGCTGAGTATCGGATAAATTGGTCTCACGGGAGTCGCGACTCACTGGTTGCCATCGCATTGGTTTGCATAGGACCTACACGACCCGGGTCATGCGCGTCGTGGGCAACCCGGTTGAAGAGCTCTTCGTCGATATATGCGCCGTCAAAATCCGTCAGAATGCCGGACACGTAGGCAGATAGGCCACTGGCAAGCAAGAGATTTCCCGGACTGATGTCGCAGTGGAGAATACCCCTCTCAGCTAGCCGTTGGTGCGCTGAGTATCCGTGTGTCAGCGAAATCTCATGCCCGCACCACGGCGTGTACGCACCCTCGATGATCGCGTGGAACGCACGGAGGAGCTGGGGCTCGTCCGTGTACTTCCACAATGGCTCGCCGACAGTGGACAGAACAAGGCGATGTAGAATCTTCGCTGATGTATCGTCCATCCAGCCGCCGCGCACAGCCGCGGTGTCCAGCACTTTCAACTCCTGGCCATCCTCGTACAACACGTCGCCTCCACAAAGCAGCCCCAGAATGCTCGGTAGACGGTCTTCAAAATGACCGACGCGCTTGTACACCTCTGCTTCCGGCAAGGGCTGACGACTTGAGGACATACACCTGGCCCGAGAACATGCGTTTCTTCTTGGGCCGTACCACTTCAATTGCTCGCCAGACATTCGTCCCTCGTCCCAAGAGCGACTCAGACACCCAGATGGGAGGCCCGACAGTGCACCAGGTACGCCGTTCAGCAGCGCTACAAACGGAGACGAGGTAGTTCGGAAACGACCCCCTAGTATCTTCGTGCAAGAGCTGTTACCTGGGCTCGCCTGATATAGAGGAACGCCGCACGAACTTCTTGAACTTTCTTTGCGGAACCGGTGTCACCGTCGAATCATGCCCTAGGTCCTTCAAGTTGTCGCGTAACTCGCGGGTAAGCGCACGGACGACCCTTACGAACATGGTTGTATCGCAGCGATCCGTTCCATAACGGGGGTCACCGACGATGCTATGTGCGGACGACAACGAGACACCAGCGTGGTCGAGGATCATGACCCAGAAGTCTGTCCCAATTATAAGGAGCGCGACGGTGAAGATCCAGAAGCGACGATAGGCAAGGTGGATGCGAGCATAGTCGATGCACTGTGGAATGGCGGGCTGATGTGATCACTATCTGCAGGATCTGGTCTAACGACAGCAAGCCCGACACAACGTTCCCAAAATGACTTGGTAGAATCCTCATCAGAAAGGAGATCTGGAGCGTAGTCTAGTAGGAGCTCTGGGGTGTATGATGTAGCAGCAGCCTCTGGTGGCAGTCCGCTGCGATCGTCTGCCTCATCTACGAGACAGGCTGCTTGATGGAACGTATGCTATGGTAAGGCATGGCTCTGGAAATCGAACACCCCACGTTGGCGAGTCAGACAGACCTTCGCGTACTTTGTCAAAACCTGAGATAGAAGTGATGATACATGATAACCCAAACTCTGATGCCCCACCGAATCCTAAGCCCTACTAGTAGAGGCCTTGGACACCCGTCTCTCCAGGCGTTCAATTGCGCGGTCCAATACTCTTAGGAAGTACTCGTGGGTACAGCGTGCCTCTTCAGCATCGTCTGTGGGAGACGGCTCGGACTATAAATATGACCCGCGGAAACAAGCCATGTCATTACTTCAACGACTCGTCGGCCAGGTTGGATCATGCTCACCTCGGACTCAAAAGTTTTCTCCATAGAATCGTCATACTGCCTTGCATATTGATTGTCAATTGCACGCCACAGTTTCCGCATCAGAGAAGCAAGAGCAAACGACATATGTTTCTTCAAAAAATCACGTTGTTCTAGATGCTGGGAGGGCCATGACAGAGGTTGCCTGCCTGCACGGGCATTGATGATCTCCGTGATATTCATACCGCCGAATGTAGTGTTGAAGTAGGCTTTGAGAACCATAGGACAATCGGGAAGGATGACGAATGATCGCAGAACCGCATACCCTAGCACGTACGCAATTGACTCGAGGTCATGAGAGGCAGTATGTTCCAACGGCGAATTCTTCCTGATCGCGTCCAAAAGGCCGCTCGCCATGAATTGCAGCGTTCCCTACGCAGGGACAGTGAGCAGATGCACAGTGATCACAAAAGAAGATACCGACAGTGATGGGGATACCGCGTGGCTTTGTCTCAGTGAACCGGGTATGGGACATGACAGTCGGTGGTGTCATGATGGGTTGACCGTCCGAGCCGATTCCCCTCTTCTGTGGCTCAATGACATGTTCACGGACTATGTGCCCATGGACATTGACGTCTACATGAGCCATGTCGAAATCGGAAAGGAAGCCCCAAGGGTCTCGTTTCTGCGCTTCAACTGAGGGTTGTTCGTTCGCCTTTGGAGGAGAGAGCCGCTCGTTCGAGGTCGGAGGGGAGGTGAGATCATTGAGTATCGGAGGAGAGGGGTTCAGTAGCAAGTTGCCAGGACTAATGTCGCGATGAATGATTCCATTGCTACACAGGAACTGATGGGCTGGACACACGTCAGCATGGTCTATCAACGATCACACAAGATGTAATATTATCACCCACTTTCGACTATGTCACGGAACGCACGCAACAAACGCAGATCGTCCTTATACTTCCACAACGGCTCACCCACGATGGAAAGAACGAGCCGATGCAGTACTCTTGAACCATCACCCTCGGCTTCTCCACGTATGGCCGCCGTTGTCAATCGTTTGAGCGTACCAGGTAACTCGTAGTAGACGTCTCCGCCACACAGCATCTGTGGGATGCCTTTCGGACAATCCTTCAAGGCACCAATGGCGGCGTAGACATCCGCCTCGCGTGATCGACGTGGATCCCGCCATGAGGACTTCAGGACTCGCGCGTGACCGGAAAGCGAGTATCCCTGGCCACGCCAGATGACTTCAACCGCCCGCCAGACAGTGGTCGCCCGTCCGAGCAGTGATAGTGAGACCCATATGGGCGGTCCCATTGTACACCAGATCCTCGTCATCCCTGCGGTGCCATGTATACGGATCAAATACGACGGGTATTTGTGATAAGATTGTTCGTTTGGCTGTAGTACGGCTGCTTTGACCGCATCGGGGATCAGCGTCGGGTCAGCCGAGCGCTGGATATACGACTGCAGCTCAAGTCGAGGGACCAACGATACGGAGGGATCTTGTCCAAGGTCTGCCTCGCCCAACAGACGTGTGAGCGCTCGAACGACTCGAACGAACGTTGTTGCATCTCGGGGGGTTTGCGAGGCTCGATTGTCGCTGATGATGCTGTGCAAAGGAGAGAGGATGACGCCTGCATGGTCTATGATCATCACGCGGAAGTCCGTCCCAGTGATTAACAGAACGACAGTGAAGATCCAGAAATGCCGACAGGCAAGGTGAAATCGCGCGTAATCGGCGCATTGTAGCACTGCTGGCTTCACGTAAGTGTTCCTCTTTTCCTGAGGCTTCTTGTTCTCGGAAGCCGCGACCTTGATCTCCGCAAAACCAAGACACCCGTCCCATGAGTGAGCATTGGCACGGTTGTCAACGAGGTCGAAATCAGGACGCATGGATGGGAAACCAGGGGTATACGCCTCTTCTTCTAGCCCTGGGGCCTTCCAGCTGTGGGGGCTGTTCGCAGACATGACGAAACGGCGTGGGACGCTTTCGGGTCCCCCAAATGCTGTCAAGAAGTCGAAGATGGCTTGCTGAGTGTTGTCATTCTAGTGAGTGTGTATCGGAGGTCACGACGAAGCCGCACATACCAAAGGGCCATACATCTGAGACTCTATCCTTGCTTCCTGAGACTTCCGGTCCTGCTTCTTCTCCAGGTCGCCGTTGTCCGCCTCGCGTGCAGGAAGGTTGCTGTCGCGGGCGATCCTCGTGAGCTCGTTGAGGCTCTGTTCATGCTGGAGTTGGTATTGGCGATGACACCGATCAATGGACGCGGCGTCCTCGTCGTTGATGCGTAGACGCGCAAACACGGTAGGGTCGTCATATTGGACGTGACCGAGAAGTTCGTTCCTCAACATAGCATGGTTTGTTGTGCTATGAGCTGCAAAGTTGTGCGGTGAACATATGGGGCGATATGGGTGGCGAAGAATCGTCAGACATTGGAGCGAGCGCATAGCGGGCGACAGAACCACTCACACAAGATATAGCTTTCTTCGGGGTCGGAGTCCCCTGACTCTGAACCGCTGCTGTATCTTCGCTTCATGATTTGCTATCGTACATGGGTTAATGCGACGCCTCAATCCGCGCGGTACTCGAGAGTCACTTGCCCTATGGTTCTGCACTCGTGTTGTTGGGTGAGGTTAATGCGACGCCTCAAACGAACATATATTGAGATTCACTTACCCGATGGTTCTGCACTCGTGTTGATTGTGCCGAGTTCTCGGATGGATGTACTTATACGTCCTGCCTTCTATGGCGATATGATGCAAAGCTAGCTTAGAGCTATAGACGCAGTTCGTACATACAACTTCAACATATGCTGGACGGTAGATGGTATGTACGAGCGCCCGCTCTTATCGTTGGCGTCCGTCATTGCACTTAGTCGAGTTGGAACAGAGAAAACAGAAATGGTCTGCAAACGATAGCATGTCATGTCTATTAAGGTATATGGGTAGAATACTGATGTCTGTCCTCCGCCCGCCCCATCAAAATCATCAGCATCTACGCCCCCGCCTTGGTGGGCTGCTCCCAGTCCGCATGCCAGGGGCCAGCATCGCTGAGCGAGCAGCCACCGGGGCACTCGCACTTGCCGCCAAACTCCTTCGGGAGGTTCTCCGCGGGGATCTGCGTGAGCAGCTTGCCCTTGTAGTCGCGGCCGAGGATGTCGATCTTGGACACCGTCACCTCGTCCAGCCACGGCTTGATGATCGACCACACGGCGGAGAACGCCCACGGCGCGTTGATGATGTAGAACTTGCCCATCGTCTCCGGGTAGCGGTCCTGCCCGATGGCGGACATCTGCATCACGTAGTCCTTGACGCGGTAGAAGTTGGAGATGGAGACGCCGTTCAGGTCGAGGATGGTGCACGACGTCTCGACGGGGTGTCCGACGGTGCGCGAGCACGCAGGCATGCGCTCGTTGATGTTCTTCTCGTACTCGTACACGAGCCGTTTCAGTTGGCGTTCGACTGTCGTGATCGCGTAGAGCTTGGGGATGTCGAGCTTGCCCAGCTGCTCGATGTACACTGGCCGCCCATCCTGTGGAGAGCGCCCACCGTTAGCGACGGGGAACGTGGCGGACTGCTGGCGTACCGACCTTGTCGATCTTGTGGTAATATTGGGGGTAGTACTTGTTGACCTCCTCCTTCTCCGGAAAGTCAAAGTTTCTAGAGTGCGCCCGTAAGGACGGATGAAACGCGATGTGCGGGGGCGGACGCACTTGACGAGGTCGTCGACACCAAAGTCTTTCCTCCACTGCTCACACGATATAAGCATGGCCTTTGCCTTCTCGACGTCGAATCTCCTTGCGCGCAGGAATCTATGCGTGCTCGTCAGCAAGGTCGCGCACGAGAGTCACGTCAGGGAAGTAACCGACCGGAGAAGCAGCGCATCGTCATGGCGTTCGGGCAGAAAATGGCCGTCTGCCTCGAGCTCTTTCTTGAGCTTTTGGAGGGCGTGTTGCTGGGGCACGGTGAGGTTGCCCAGACGGCCAGGTGCAGGCTGGTAGTTGGGGTCAGTTACGCCCGGGGGGAGCTGGCTCGCGCTAGCAGGCTGTGCCATAATGTTGTTCTTGACCTTGCCTTGAATTGGTAGGAAGTAGAGGAGGTCGTAAAGGGCGTGCAGAAACAAGAGAAGGCTTGTGGGGAGGGAGAAGGAGGAGGAGGAGAGTGCGGGGACAGCGTTGGCGAGCTCAATCAGGCAGGCGCTGTAGATGATCGCGGTGCCTCACCGCCATCGCGCGGTCTGATTGGCTGCAGCACCGCTCAAGGCATCGTATTCAAAGTCATCGACATCGCTTTTCTGTAACGCTACATACTTCACATACACAACAGCACAGGCGGCACAAAGCCCGACTGCAAGTTGAGTCGCAGACATCGGGGGGCTCCGCCAGAACACAGGCGTATACAGGGGCATGAAGACAACCAGCGACACAGCGCCAGCCGTCCCGGTGACATGAATGATGGGCAGCAGTTGGATGGTGCAGGTGGGGAGGGGGTAGGTGCAGGTTGAATGCAATATGGGCAGTGTTGTGGTACAAGTAGAGGAGAGACGAGGCCGAGAAAGCAAGTGAAAAAGATGAGGGGGGCCTATAATCACAGTAGTAGATGAGCATGCCAAATGCCGCGTTTAAACAATATCCCAAAGTTCCTCCAGTGCGCAGCAGAACTAGCAAACTCGCATGAGCGACGAAGAAGGCGGTTGAGACAGCCGCACATGGCTTACCTTGCCGCACGCGACCGACGCACTCAAGGGGAAGTCGCTGATACCGATTTTCATATCCACGATCGCGTCCGCAAAGTCGTCTCGCCCTCTCGCCATCGCACCGACAAACACAGCGATGTTGTGCGTCTCGGGCAGCGTCGGCAGGTAGCGCGATAGCCGCATAGTAGGCGCGTCGCCCGACAAGGCTGCATCGCGCATCATCTCGTCAGCGCACGCGTGGGGCGGGACCGAGCCACGGATGTACTCACTCAACTTGATCGTGTTCGCAGGTAGGTGATCTGTAACAGGGTTCTGTCCTACCGTGAGCACGGGCCCTGAGCAGCTGCGGCAGCGCGGGAAACGTACCTTGATGACCTTGAGAAGTTTCTCTGGCCCGTTCACACCCCGAATCGAGAGCTTGTGCAGCAATTGGACTGGGCGTCGCTACAACGTCAGCGCCGTGGGACGGCGAAGTCAATCCAGCGAGAGGACGTACCCATCAGGCCGCTGAACCGCTTGAAGGTCCGTGGGATGCGCACATGGGGGTTGACCTCGATGAGAACGCCTTTGGCGGTGTGAATGTACACTTGGAGCAGCCCCGCCTTGTTCAGCGGCGAGTCGAGGAGCGTGAGGAGACACTGTGAGCAGATCGATCAGTTCGGTGTTGACGCGGACAGGCCGATGGCCCCGATAGACAGAGCGGGGCGTGGACATCGATGCTGTGGTCGGGGTGTCCGTCGCTGCTTTCTTCCGCCCACATTGTGGCAAGCCGCCAGGACATCGCTGGCCATCGAGCGACGCGTGCGCTGATTCAGAAATGCAGAGCGGAGGACTTACCTGGTGGGTGATGTCCGGCCGTGCGTCGGCAATGTCCCTGCCCGTCTTGGCGAGGATGCCCTGGTGGTCGTCGCAGTTGAGGAGCGCATATTTGACCTCGCCCTCGCGGCCGTTCTTTCCGCGGCCGTTGGTGCTGACACGATACGCCTCCAAGCACGCCTGCTCGAGAACCACAAACAGTCTCCGCCCGTTCGACGCAGCGGCGCCCTTGGGTACGTGCGCCTGGACAGGGAGCATGTGGGGGTTGGCGGTCTGGTACATGGGGTTCTTCGTGGACGGGCCTGCGTTGGTGTTGGTGGGCATTTTAGATCTGTTTTTCTGAGGCAAAGGGCGAGTAGGACGGTCCTGTGTGTTTTGGGGGTGATGGGCGTTGGAGGAAGAGGGCGGGGCGTCGGATGCGGACTCTGAAGCGTCATCCGAGTCGGCGTCGTGATAAATTTGCATGTCCTCGTTTTCGGCGTGCTCGGGCTCGGCGTCGGGTGCCTGCCGCCGCCGTTCTGAGCTGTCTGTGGGTGGGGTCGACTTTGGGCGGGGTGCGGGGTCGGCCACGACAGTAGGGGAGCGGATTATACTGACAGCATTGGCGCCAGAATAGCGACGACGACGAGGGGCAACAGGCTGGGCAGCGTCGATGGACATGGCTTGGGGGAGGGAGGAGGAAAGAAAAGACTGGAGGGGGAGATTTTAAGTTAAGGTGGGACAGACAGTGAGGCGATCGTGCCAATCACTTGGTGACATGGGCCAGCGCTTGCGAACGTAGGATCGCTCTCTCTCGCACAGTCTCACACTCGCTCTCACATCCACCTCTAGCCTATCCTTCGCTTATGGTATTGTACATAATGCTTTCTCTCTTCGCCCCACAACCCGCTGCCTCGCCGATAGTCGCGCTTACTCGCAATACCTGACAGAGCAGCCGGCCTGGTCAGTGTCTGCCGACCGACAAGCGCACGGACACCGTACCTTCTCTCGCCAAAGTCGCCCAGGCCGGGCACAATGTACGCCTTCTCGTTCAGACCCTCATCGATCCACCCCGTGATCTGCACTCCCCGTCAGCTCGGCCGCCAGCAGCACGCGAGGCTCCATACACGCACCACCCTCAGCGCCGGGTACTTTGTGCAAAAGCTCTTCAGCCCCTCCGGCGACGAAATCTGCATCCGTGTCTCAGCCCTGGCCGCTCCGACCCCACAGAATGCTCGCAGACACACCAGGTTGATGAAGATGATGCGGTCCTCCGGGACGCCGTGCTCCATCAGCACCTCCACGGCTTTCATCGCAGACCCGCCCGTGGCTGCAGGCCATATCCTCAGTGGCTCCGAGGGGCAGCGGGGATAGAGACGGGAAAGCGCGCACCGAGCATGGGGTCGAGCAGGAGGACATACCGATGGGCAATGTCCTGCGGAAGCTACGCGCCCAGCCGTGTCGTCATCTGATAGTGTACCGAACGTAAGTAGCGTACCTTTGCGTAGAATAGCTTCGGCAGTGCTGTTTCCTCATCCTGCTCTACATTCCGTCTCTGTCGGTACAACGCTCGCGTGACGGCACTCACCCTCTGGATGAGAATCTTCCCAATCCGCACGCTCCTGCACACCTCCCGCAATCCCGCCTCCATCGCCTGCTCGCCGTAAGTCGCGCGCCGCACGCACATCGGTGTCCGTTCGAACGTACCTCCCCTGCCCTCAAGATAGACACCCCGCATATGTGCCCCTCGAACCCGACGCCCTCGTATGTCGCACCCTATGCAACGGACGACGCGCAGTCAAGCGTCACATAACCCAGTTTCCGTGTTCAGGCACTCACTGTAGGCGTCTCGACCGTCTTGGGGACCACGGGGAGGTGGTTCAGGCCCTCCTCGACGAGCAATCGGATGATGCGATCCGAGTAGAACAGAAAGTCGCCCCGGCTGGTGGTCTTGTCGCGGATAATCGTGTAAAGTGCCTCTAGCTGCGCGGTATGGGGGAGCGTGAACACGGAGGGCGGGACGGAGGCAGGCGTCGTTTGCGAGGTCGGGGACATTTTTGGCGTAGGCGAGACGGTAGCAATCGTTCAGCGGGATGACAGACGAGAAGGCTAGGAGGAGCAGAGAGGGGCGAGAGGGCGAAATGGCGATATATGGGGCGCCAAGAGCGGGGAGCAGGGCGCGACGCGGAAGATATCATACAGATCGGCACATCGTCGATACTCGGTAGATATAATAATCGTCGAGACCGGGCGAGAAGAGGGACTCCTCGAGGACCGCATGCACGCGTATAGCGCAAGTAGGCTGCACGCCTCCGTCGCTAACCCTCGTTGCTGCATCACAGTGCCGTTCACGGCAGGGCAGCGGTGTTCACGAACTTGTCCAACATTTATGATACATTCCTCGACGCCGATAGCAGCATTATGCGCAAAATGGAAGCTATGCATTCAATGAGCAGCCAGACGTCAATGGCGAAAAAACCGTAGCGTAACGTAAGAGGGCATCTACATCCACGTCCTTCTTTCCTTTCTTCATTGTCCGCGTCCCGACCACACCCGCCGCCGCTCAGAAGCACTTGCGGTGCACGATGCCCGGCCCAGACTCGTCGTATTCCTGCTTCGAGCACCACAGGTTCTGGAACGTCGACAGCGACGCCAGAATCGATCCACCAATCCACACAGAGTACTTCCGCTCCGGCGGCGCAACGATCTTCACCTGCAGAGACGGTCAGTCTCATGAGAGGAACCATCGACACGTTACTTGCCTTCATGCTCGAGGGCGCGAGCGCAGTCAGCTCCTTCTGCATACGGTCCGCGATACCCGGGAACATGGTGGTACCGCCCGACAGGACAATGTTGCCGTAGAGATCACGACGGATATCGAGATCGCACTTGTAAATGGAGTTGTACGCCGTCTCGTGGATACCGGCGGCTTCGAGACCGAGGAACGCCGGCTGGAAGAGCGCCTCCGGAGCACGGAACCTGAACCCGTGTCAGCGTCATACTCGTGGAGACGGAAATGACCGCACGCACCGCTCGTTGCCAATCGTGATGACCTGACCATCCGGGAGCTCGTAGCTCTTCTCGAGAGCAGACGAGTGTGCGGCGGTCTGGAGCTCCTGCTCAAAGTCGAGGGCGACGTAGCACAGCTTCTCCTTGATATCACGGACAATTTCCCGCTCGGCTGTGGTGTGGAACTGGTAACCACGCTCCGTGAGGTTCTTGATCAGGAACTCCGTGAGGTCACGGCCGGCAAGATCGATACGGAGGATAGCGTGAGGGAGTGAGAAACCCTCGTAGATCGGGACAGTGTGGGTGACACCGTCACCAGAGTCAAGCACGATACCCGTCGTACGACCGGAAGCGTAAAGCGAGAGGACAGCCTGGATGGCGACGTAGAATGCGGGGGCGTTGAACGTCTCGAACATGATCTGGGTCATCTTCTCGCGGTTGGCCTTGGGGTTAAGCGGGGCCTCGGTGAGAAGGACGGGGTGCTCCTCGGGTGCGACACGAAGCTCGTTGTAGAAGGTGTGATGCCAAATCTTCTCCATGTCGTCCCAGTTGGTGACGATACCGTGCTCAATGGGGTACTTGAGCGTGAGGACACCACGCTTCGACTGGGCCTCGTCACTATCGTTACGGGATGAGAAAGTGGGGAATCGCGGAAAGTGGGAAGCCTGACCCGACGTAAGAGTCCTTCTGGCCCATGCCGACCATCACACCCTGGTGACGGGGACGACCGACGATGGACCTACGCCCCGACAGTCAATTTGTGAATAGGATATAACGCCTGCAGGACACGTACGGGAACACGGCACGGGGTGCATCGTCACCTAGCCCATTCACTCAGTACCTGTCTCTGGCACAAACCAGTAACGACATTTGCGTACCCGCAACTGCGTTGCGCGAGTTAGCATTGATGGAGCGATTAGAGGAGAGGAAGAGACTCACAGCCAGCCTTGCACATGCCGGAACCATTGTCAATGACCTAGTTGAGAGACGATGCTATGAAGGCGTATTCCGGTAAGAAAGGAGCGGGAGAACACGTACGAGCGCTGCTACCTCATCCTCCATTTCGGCGACTTAGTTCGTGAGAGAAGATATAAGAAAGTGGATGTGGGAAAGACCTGTGGGTGGGCGGTATATATGTGGTCGGGTGGAGAAGGAGATTTGTGAATACGGGTGCTGCGGTGGGCTGCGAGAGCATGAAGGGTGTACTTACGTGGATGATGGAGGACGTGAGCAAGAGCGTTACACTGCCCGGCGATGCCCCTAGATCCTTCCCTTATCCGATTCGTTTAGGGCAGGTTCAAGCGTCTCCCCGCCTCCTGCCCGCCTCCCCCGCCTTTTCTGCGCCCGCAAGACGTACTACGGCCAAGAGACGACCTGTGCGTACCACCCTCACGCCCGCAGCGACGCGTGAGGGCGGCACAGTGAGCTCGACGGGCGCGGCAACAGGCGGCTTACCCTTTTCGGTAGGTGCGGCACGTGCTCGCTAATGGGCGCCTACTCCCGACGCGTCAGCGTGAGGAAGGTCGCGTCTCGGGCAATTGGGCCAGTCGCGCTCTCCTCGTCCTCGTCCTCGTCCTCGTCCTCGTCTCCGCCATGCCTCTCGAAGCGACGTTGATGATCATTGACAACTCCGAGTACATGAGAAATGGCGACTACCAACCCTCGCGATTCGACGCCCAGCAGGACGCGGTCAACACTGTCTTCCAGACCAAGATCGACTCCAACCCCGAGAACACGGTGGGCATCATGACAATGGCCGGGAAAAGGTGCGTAGCCCTCCATTCTTTCTCGTCGCCCAGCTGTTTGAGCCGCCTGCGCTGCGTAGCCCAGAGGTGCTCGTAACGCACACAAAGGACATCGGACAGATCCTCCAAGCCCTCCACTCCACCGCGGACAAGATTGGTGGCGCAGCCGACATTCCTACTGCGATTGCCGTTGCACAGCTCGCCCTCAAACACAGACAGAACAAGAACCTTCGTCAACGCATCATCGTCTTCGTTGCCTCCCCGCTCGAGGGCCAGGGTGCCGACGAGAAGTCCATGGTCCGGCTAGCCAAGAAGCTCAAGAAGAACAATGTCGCAGTGGATTTCATCGCCTTCGGAGATGGCATCGAGGAGGGCGAGCGCAGCGTGCTCAAGACGTTCGTGGAGAACGCGTCCAGTGGTGACAACTCGTGAGCCACTGTCCTCCACCTCCGGAGACGCTGCTCAATATTGTGATCCGTGCAGACATCTCATTACCGTACCACCGGGCCCCCACCTCCTCTCCGACATGGTCCTTACATCACCCATTCTTGCCGGTGACCGCGGAATACCAGAAGAAGCCATGGGCGATGCGACAGGTGCTGCGCCAGGCGCGAACTTCGAGTTCGGCGTCGACCCCAGTCTCGACCCCGAGTTGGCCATGGTGCGTGCTCACGCATTCCCACACGGAGAGTGTCTGACCATTCGCTCGACCGTAGGCGCTGCGCATGTCGCTCGAGGAAGAGCAAGCACGGCAGGCCGCAGCTGCACAGACCGGTGGTGCGGCGTCCGGTTCGACAGCACCCGCAGCACCTGCGGAAGCCCCGTCTTCTGCGGCGGCGCCCGTAGCTTCTGCACCTGCTCCGATAGCATCGGTGCCCGCGGACCCAACAGACGACGAGGAAGAAGCTATGCTCAAGCAGGCGTTGGCGTTGTCGGAAGGGAAGGATGTGGAGATGGCGCCTGCAGGTGATGAGGAGCTGTCGGAAGAGGACGAGATCGCCCGTGCAATTGCGATGAGTATGCAGCAGCAGGAAGGGGACAAAGACAAGGACAAGAAATGAGTTGGGCTCTCCTTCATTTGTCTGTACACGTCGTTCCATGTTATGATGCTGTTCTCTACATAATGGTCTTTGCTGAACGGAGACATGGCGAGAAGGCGCTTGTACGCTGCCCTCGGGAAATGCCGCGTCGAGATGTGGCGGTCGCCTCAGCCGACGCAGTCCTCTTCCTCCTCGCTCGCTCTCATGGCGTCCTCAACAACAGCATCTCAGGAGGAACTCAAGCAGCACAAGGTGCCTGTCGCCTGGAGGGATCAGTGTTCCGCGTGCGTGTGCACTGTATTGTCTATCGTCGTCCCGAGCTTGACGTGTCGCCGCTAGCCTGCTCCTTCCCCTCAATGTTTGCCGGAAAGACAAGTACTACCTCCCATGGGAGTGCGAGAACGAGAAACATGCCTACGAGAAGTGAGTCCTCTATATCCGACCTGTGGGCCCTGCGTTGACCGCTACCCAGGTGTCAGTATGAGGAGTACGTCTTCGTTCTTGCGTCCATTGGTCTCATGCGCTAACGACCGACGCACGCAAGCTACGTCCGGAGAATGAAGCTTCTCTCCAAGCAGAAGGTGGCTGAGCTCGAAAGCTCAGAGTGAATGCCCTCGACGACACCACATATCGCCTACTCGCTCACTTGGGCGCTACGGGTCTGAGGGGCAACGCAACGAGTAGCATGGGACTGAGAGGGGATGATGTATGCTCAGGGCATCGTATAGTACACTACAAGCAAGGTTCACACCGTCCTCCCTGTCCGCTCCTTCCACGCCGTGACCTCCTTCTGCACTCTCGCGACGACGTCCTCGACCGTGCTCACCTTCCCGAACGCGTCCACGAACTTGCCGTCAGGGTCCATGAAGTAGAAGAAAATCGAGTGGTCCACCAGGTAGTCGTCCTCCGCCTTCGCGTCCGGCGGCGTCGAGAAGTACACCCGGTACGCCTTGCAGATCGCCTTCGTCGCCGCGTAGTCGCCCGACAGCCCGACCAGCCGCGGGTGGAACTCCGAGACGTACCGTGCGATCTGCGCTGTACTGTCTCGTGCGGGGTCGACTGAGATGAAGACCGGCTGCACGACGGGCCCGAAGTGTTTGTCTAAGCGCAAGACGACATGTGGGTGAGAGCCCGAGCGAAGCGGGTATGCAGGCAGGACGCACCTAGTTCGTCGACGGCCGCGCTCATCTTGTCCAACTCCTCTGGGCAGATGTCAGGGCAATTGGTGAAGCCGAAGTAGATAAGAGTCCATTTTCCGAGCAGGTCCTTGTCAGTAAAAGGTTTGTTATCGTGTGTGGCGAGGCTGAACGCCCCGCCGACATGCGGTCGTCCGACCTGCTTGTCTTCGAGCTCTTTCTCTGTACAGGCGTCGAACTCTGAGTGAACATATGTATATGAACGAGAATGGAGTTTGCGTACGCTTCTGCTCGTGCAACTTCTGCTTCTCGTAGCTAAAGTAGCAGTAGAGCCCGACGCCGGTGGCTACGAAGAGAGCTGCAGCTTTCGGCGTGAAGACCTGGCCTTGAGCTCTACGGCTGTACTATGGACAAGTGAACAAGTGGGCGCACCCCGACAGCAGACCTATCTCTCTCTCCTGAAGACGTTTGCTGGGACGGTGGCGAGTAATGTCTGGACGTCAGTGTATTGGCACAAACATAACCCGCCGGACGCGGAACGGTGGTCCTCTTGAGCGAGCGAGCGAGTCTCACTGCCGTCTTCGATGTGCTGGCCATGTTCCGCGACAGATGGCTCTAGCCTTCGCCAACACCAGACCTTGCGAAGTATGTGCTGGCCGAGTTGTGAATCGTCGGAGAGGCCGGGAGAGGAGACAGTTGGTCGCCTCGGCCCTACACATGTACAGGAAACAGGCGCGCTGCGTATACATATGCCGGAGCCTGAGCGATCCTGGTCTGGCCTCATTCCAACCCTGCGGCTCCATAATTGCAGTAATCTTCAACACTTCCCATGCAAGGCACATATACATTCAGATGGTATGCTAGCGCTACAGTAAGCACAAACTTCGTGTACGAGAGTTGTATGGCAGAATCCCGGTAATTAGCGAAGAGTATTCCTCCACTCATGATGCAACGCTCTTCATAGCGACTGTACTGACGATGATGTCGTTCGCTATGAGTTGCTGCTGATCCTGGGACAAGCCAGGTGCCTTCAAGGCGGGATCAGCGTTCAGCTTGTAATACTGCACATGCGGCGTTACTTCATCGGCTCTCGACAGGGTACGCGGGCAGCGCACCTTCTTCACGATAGCCCAATCAGTCAGCTTTGGCAGGTCTGCGAGGGGAAGAACATTGCCTGTGACGACTGCTTTCATGTGCCCTTCGATGCTGGTGCCCCCAGACGGACCTACACGGGCGACGAGCAGGGACTGGGTAGTATCGGAGACACCGAAGCGTCTGATAGCCTCGGTAATCTGTATGTAGTACCTATAGTCGGGAACCTTGTCCTCAAAAGACGCAGAGCGACTCACGTTGTTATTGGGGCTGAGTGCCCAGATGATCTCCGAGTGCACGGTCTTCGTCCGAAGCGCACCCCGCACCGCGGCCAGGATCGCCTGGTAGACTGCGGTCTGCAAGTGCAGCAGACTAGTGATCTAGCAGTGCGAAGAATTGTAGTGGTTATGTATGATGCTATACACAACGTGAATGAGCTGACCAGTCGGGCGTCGACAAAGGCAAAGTTGACGGCCTCGCGTTCTTTGTCGCCGTCGGGCCCCTCGAGCTGGCTGGCACGAACGATGCGCTGCCTGATCTGTGCGGCGTTGGAGACATCGTGGAAGAGAGCGAGGTGGACGTGTGCGAGGTTGTCGGGGAGATGGGCGTAGTGGAAAGTCTCCATATGGCTGGCTGTGCGCTCACTGAGCCGCGCCTCGCTCGCCGTTCACCACGCCTTGTTCTCTCCCCCCACCGTCCGTCTCCAACCACCGACGCTGGTCTCGTCGTCCACCACCATGCGCCTCACAAGTCTACTACGCCTGCCGACCTCATTGCTCGTCGCGTCGCTCGCTCTTGCTATCGCAGCACTTCCCGTCAGCTCGGACGAGGTACAGCTGCTTGTGCTCACTCCGGAGGACTTTGAGCAGACTGTTGCCAATGGGGTCTGGTATGTAGCGTGCGACTGCGTAATAGTAGCCTCATAGCTGATGTACCATTTGTCTAGGTTCGTCGAACACTTCTCGCCCTACTGTGGCCACTGCCGCAGCTTCCTGCCCACATGGAAGTTACTTGTTCAAGAACTCACTAACACGTCTGACCCAGGCATCCACCTTGCACAAGTCAACTGTGCTGTCCACGGCGGTACGCCTCTATCGCTTTCTTTCCCACCATCCTTTTCTCACTCCCTTCAGACCTCTGTCGGGCACATGGCGTCGACGGCTACCCTCAAATGAACCTCTATCGTGACGGAAAGTCCATAGAGACGTACCGCGAAGCCCGCTCCTATGACCTTCTCACCTCGTATATCTCCAAGCACGCGGAGCCTACCTCTCTCCCAACATTGCCCGAGACGACCGAGGCCCCCGTCGTTGCTCCCGTCGTCACCGCCGCTCCTGAACCCGAAGTGCAGTTCGAGGCGCAGCAGCCGCAACAACGGGAAACGCACCAAGCCGTGCCTGCGAAAGACCTTAACCCTGACGGCAAAGTACTTGTGCTTGATGACAAGACCTTCCAGGATGCTGTGAACGAAGGGCACGTCTTCGTCAAGTTCTACGCACCATGGTACGTTTCCTTCAGTCGCTTACATCCCTGAGTAACGACGCATCGAACTGCAGGTGCGGGCACTGCAAGAAGCTGGCCCCGATTTGGACGCAGCTCGCGGCTCAGGTGCAGCACAAGCTGACTATTGCCGAGGTCAACTGCGAAGCGTATGAAGGGCTATGCCGAGCGGAGGGTGTGCCAGGCTTCCCGCAGCTCATCTACTACGGAGGAAAGGGCCAAGGCAAGGTGGAGTACACCAGCGGGCGCAAGCTCGAGCAATTGAGGGCGTTTGCCGAGAAAGTGTCTGGGCCGTGCGTCGCATTGCGTCTCATTCACCATCCTTTTGACCCATTTGTTTCGCAGGCCTGTGCAGGAATTGTTCTATGAGGACCTCAGCAAGCGCATTGCGGAGCTGCCGGTCATGTATCTCCTACTGCACCCGTATTCCGACACTGCTGTCGTCGTGCGTACTGCGATGCTGTACTCGTGCTGACTGCTCATCTGTGCTCAGAGCGACGTCGTCGAGGCGGCACAAGTCTTATTCGGCTCACCATCATTGTTTACGTCGTCATCCCCCAAGATCTTTGAGCATTTCAACGTCCCGTCCGACTCCGCTATCGTGCTCGCGCTCAAGGACCACGATGTCATCCCCTCTTCGGTATATCGTCTACCCTCGTCGAGGATGCCGAACGATCAGGAGGCTCTCTCCAACTGGGTAGATGCGATTCTCTCTCCGCCCACACGTCGTGTAAGCTGACATCTCGTCACAGCTACTGAGGCACCGCCTCCCAACAAGTATGGAGCTCGACGCAGACACCTTCCAGGACGTCATGAACGCACCTCACAAGCCTCTGGTCGTCATCGCCGCCGCGCCCGCTACACAGCTGCAGAACACCGCGGCCGACGTCCAGCGCATTGCCCGCCAGTGGAAGAGCGCAAAGGGCGATGCAGGCGTGACCTTCGTCTGGATGGATACCGACAAGTGGGCCAAGTGGCTGAAGAGCATGTACGGCATGAAAGCGCAGAGCGACGCGCAGGTCGTCGTCGCCAACCACTCTGTGAGTATATGTTGACTTCTGCTCCGCGGCATCGTTTTACATCCAATGTCATCTGCAGCGTTTGGTCTTTTATGATGTGGACCAGTTCGGGGACAAGATCCAACTGACAACGACCAGCGTGTTCTCAGCGGTCCAAGGTGCCCAAGCGTCGACCATCGCGTTTAAACACTCCCAAAATATCGTTGAGCGCATGGCTCGGGTAAGTCACTCTCAGCTTGTTGCCTTCTATATGGCCGGACCTTATTGTGCCTGTACAGTACCTGAACGGAAAGCTCACGTCACTGGAGGACTTCGTGCTGACATATCCTTGGCGCACGCTCTCTTTCATCGCCTTGGGCATCCTCGTCGTGTTCTTCCTCGCTCGACGTCTCTTTACTTCAGACTATGACGGAGGCCGTAGTGGGTACCGCAAGTCAGACAGGATAGATTAGCACATATATGCCATGGGGTCGTGACGTCGTGATAGTTCTAGGGTAATCCGTAGTACTTTTTGTCCATATTAGCGAGAGAGTACGGTAACTGTGTGTGTGGGTGCTTGACTATGCTACAGTGGATAAACGAACGGCAGATGCAAGATACAGCAACTCAACCCCGATGCCAGCTCCTTCCAGAGGCATGCCCACCTCACTCGCTGTGATTACCCCAAGGAGCGACAGAGTCATCAAGCAGGATCCCACTCATCCGGTGTAGCACAGCGGGAGGGAATCCCCTACAGCCGCATCGTCAGTCTAGCCGTACAAAACCACCAAAGAGATAACATATTCACCTTGTCTGAGCACGCTCCAAGAGAGCGACTGCGCGATCACGGTTGCGGTGGCCTAGCTCTGCGCGAACCATGGCCTCCCAAGTGGAAGGCTAGCGTCATGTCAATACATGTCGAGAAGCAAAATCAGGTTACATACCTCGCGATAGACAGGCGCGTCCACAGGGACTTGCGAGTGGTCACCGCTCATAGCATCGTGAGGGGCGTGATTATGGAGAGCTGCCATACCTTCGGGAGGATCCGCGAGGCCTTCGAAGATCTCTCTTGCGTGCTCAATGCCGCCAGCCGACGCATATGCTTTGATGAGGAGATTCGCGATATAAGCCGTCATATGAATACCCAGAGTGTGCAACTGCGAGACGTAGTGTGGGATCAGGTCTACACGACGGTGAGCAGCTAGCACGTCGATCAACGATTCGAACACGACAGCGTCGGGCAGGCGAACACCTGAGAGAGTGGTCGAGGGATGGTCGGCGATGGAGTCGAACAGGGCGAGTGCACGGTCGAGATCCTTCTGTACGCATCCGATTGAATGAATCAGAGAAGCCCAGTGAGTTCCTTGCACGAGCGGCTTCCGTCCAGAGGTGACTTGGGTAAAAACCTGTTCCATGGCCACGGCGTCCACCGGTTCTATCGATCCATAGGCATCCAGGAGAAGCTGGACACGACGAATCAGCTCTGATACGAACAGGCGCAATGCTCTACATACCTTATACGTATGAGCACTAGGCTGAATCCCGGCGGAGAGCATGGCATCGAAATAATGAAGGGTGCGCGCACGATCCGGCCGCGTGGTTGTATACAGCTGCATCATCGTGTTGTAGGGGGGCACACGAGGCCTGAATCCGGGGTGAGAAGACATCTCCGCGAACAACGTCTCAGCAGAGGCCACGTCGCCCACCCTGCAGCACGCCGCGATGACAGCGCCGTAAGTTACGGACGACGGCCGAATGCCGCTCGCCTTCATCTCGTGGAACAGAGAGAGTGCGTCGTCGGCTTTGCGCGCCTTAGCCAGCTTCGAGATCATGGTGTTGTATAGGAAAATGTTGGGAGTGACGCCGCGATCGCGTGCTTCGTGGAAAAGCGCAACAGCGTTGTGCGCATCATCCGTGGTATCCTTGACATTGTGGACCAGGGCGCCATAGGCATCCGCAGAAGGCACACCGCCGTGCTCGATGATGCGCACCCGATGGACATGAGCAGCGTTCACGTCGCCGCCGTGGGCCAGGGCGACGATCATGTGGTCCTCGACCATGAACCACGCGTGCGACTGGTAATCTTTTTCATTCTCGTATGTTTTCAAGACGAGCTGCGCGGCGGTATACAGATCCTGGACCTTCTCGAGTTCGCGCTCGCGACCAAGAGCGACAATGAGCTGCGCCAGAGTCTCCGGCCGAGGATAGACACCCTTTGTGCGACCCGAATCGAAACGGTTGTATGCGGCGAGAGGACTTATACCTTTCCTGACGATTGGCACGAACTGGGCGACGAATGCATTCTGCACATGGTCCACCTGGACGGATACAGAATCGACTGTGCTCTCACTCGTCAAGGGAGCGTTGTTGTCGGTAGCGGCGGCCAATTGGGACGCGATATTGAGGACTTCTTCAAAGTCGCGGCTGTAGCGAGCCATGATCTCCTGCGCCTGGGTCTCACCCTTCTGGTCGACGAGACGTCGGTACATGTATGCGCGAATCAACCCCGGGACGTCGGTCAACGGTGCTCCTGTACGGGCGTAATCCTCCATGAGATCCTCGATGGCCACAGGACTGTTGACCCTGGCCGCAGCGCGGAAGAGGGTTTGCCATGCCGTGAAAGACAGCACGGGGGGTTCTGCGGTAGCGGTCCGAACATTGTCGTACTCGTGCAAGCACCAGAAGTAGAAAGCTGGCGGCGTGGTCTTGCGTACGCGTCCGACGAGCTCACAAACGTCAGCGATCTCCTGCATGGAGAGCGATGGGTCTCCACGGCAGCGCGTACCGAACGCGACCACGAAGTCGTCAAGGAGGCGCAACCGGGTGAATCTCTTTTCGGGATTCTCCTCTTGTACTAGGGACACCTCCTTCCCCCGGTAGTCGATATACAGCGAGGCAAAGCGGATGGCATCGCTCCGGCGTCCTCGCCCAAGAAGAAGATGAGCAAGGGCGACACCAAACTCATGGCGACCGTCGAAAGACCTCGACCCTTCTATGGGACGTTTCGCGCCGTAGTCGACACGGAACGTGAGGATGAGTGCGCCGTACCGGGATATGAGAGTCGCGATGCTGTCCAGGACCATAGTCTCCTTCGCGTGTCCAAGATCGGCGTGTGCGGAGAGATAACGGAAGTATGCCTGGAGAACAGCGTGGACGTCGTCGTGATGAAGATTGATGCGGTCCACGGTGCAGAATTGTTCCAACGACGTCATGAGTTCGAGGAGATCATCGATCCGACCGTTCGAGTACAACGCCTCTATCATAGTCACCCACGTATTGTAGTCCGGACGACATGGAGTGGTCGATGCATCAGAAGGAGGCCGGGGCCCATCGTCTTGCAGTAGAAGCCTGTTGAACCACACCAGAGCCGTATCAATCTCGCCGGATTCGCAGAAGGACTCGATCAGTCGGTTGAAGGTGGTAACGGAGGGAGGGGGAATGCCAGCGGGATCGTAAGCTTCCCCTGCCTTTGTGTCGAGCATCTGTTCGAGCAGACCAAGCGCGGCGGCATGTTGCCCGCTGCGCACATGAGCCTCTATCATACTGTTCCAGACCAAGACACGGCTATAGCGCAAGCGACGATCCGCATCCTCACCCCCGATGACCGACGAAATCCTTCCAGACTCGCAAGCATTGCGGAACTCGTCGAAGACGTCCTTCACTGCATTCCAGTCAGCCACGGCTATGTAAACTCTCATGAGCAGCTCGTAGGTGCGAGCGCTCGGCGCGAGGCCTGAAGAGCGCTCGAGGTGGGCGTAGACATGAACGGCCGCGTCGACATTCTTGTGGAAAGCACAAGACTCGAGGAGCTTGTGGTGCACTGCGCGAGGGAACGTTGTGTACGGGATGGCCGATGCTGTCTGGAAGAGCAAGAGGGCAGGGCGAAGGTTGTCCTCTGCGCGCAAGGCCGTGATGGATCGCTCTTCATTCCGAGTGTCGCCGCCGAATGTCGTTTGTCGTTTGATGCGCCGTTCCAGCTGCTCTACCTGCTGCCGTATCTCGAGATCGCGGTCCGTGAAAGCGCGGATCAGAGTGGTGTATGTCCGGAAGTTGGGAGCGACGGAACGAGCGATCATGTCATTGTAGAGCGCGATGAGGGACCGCAGAGACTGATAGGGAGGCCGTACCGTGAGCAGGGCGGACAACGCAGCGTTATAGAGCTGAGCAGAGAAGCGTTCGGGGCGCGAGGTGAAGTCCTTGACGAGTTCTTTAACCTTGGTGATGTCCTTTGCCTCAGCAGCCTCCCGGAGGGCATGGAAGACAGCAGACTCGTGATCCGGTGTCTTTTCTTCGGGCTCGGGAGGCGGTGTTGGCAAGGACGAGGCGGGGGAAGGAGCACGAGACAAGGTGGCATCCGAAGGTTGGAGACTGGGAGAGGAAGCGGGAGGAGACTCGACATCAAGGTACTCGCTGACGGTCTCAGCGCTGGCGGCGGTGGAATGTAGACGGGCGGAGACCTCACGGGAAGAGAGCCTGTGGAGGAGAAGGGCGGTGGCCTGAGTGGAGATACCGGGACCGGAAGACGCCTCGAGGGCGGTCTGAGGACCGAAAGGTCGGTGAGAGCTGGCGTGGGCGCGGACGGAACGAACAACGGCGAGACTGGTACGCGAGCGCGAGGGGATGGGCGCATCCTTTGCTCGGGGAGAGCGACGAAGGGCAAGAGGAGGCTCATCAGAGTCATCACCGAAGGACTGGCTGAGATCGTCGAAAGAGGCCGTTTCGGCTTGGGTCACGGCCCTACCTGCACCCTGGAAATGAGAAACGGGGGCATGGTCAGCGGACGATGAGGAGAGTGGACTGAGGAAGGAACGGACGGTGTAGCCAGAGTAGGTGCGACCGCCAGGGTGGTATTTTGCGCCGCCAGAGCCAGTGCCGCGGCCATTCCAGTTTGAGTGGGAAGAAGAGGCCCCGTTCCAAGCACCAAAGTTGCCAGACGCGGTGGAGGGGGAGGAGGAGGACTGAAGCTGGAGGACATTGCGGATAGTCTGGCCAGTCTGGTTCTGGGCTACGGAGATGGCACGCGCAGTGTGGTGCAGAAGATGATTCGCAACTTTAGGCAGCATGCTTGGTGGCGTCTCGCGACGGCCTCAGCGAGAGGCGTCGTAACGTGTCGCGGCCGCAGAGATGGAGTAAGGCAGCGACAACGGGGTCGGCTGCGGCGACGACGAGGACGACGGCAAGGGCAACGACGGCGACGGCGAGGGGGATGGCACACGTCGAGAGAGACTCTGACTCTGACTCTCGCAGACCACGGCCATCTCTGCCGCTCAGAGATCCCGGTTATTCCCGGAGCCTGCGCTTGCGTCCTCGGGCGGCACGCGCCATCTCCGATCATCGCTCTCGTTCTCTCCCCCATCGTCGCCCGCGCCCGCCATGAAGCTCGTGAGGTGCGTGCCTTGTCTTCCTCCCCTCCGCCCCTGCTCACCGCACCTCAGATTTTTGATGAAGCTCAACAATGAGACGGTCACTATCGAGCTCAAGAACGGCTCCGTCGTCCATGGAACCATCACCGGTGCGTGCATTCTCTCTTTGTCTATCCCTTCTGCCGCTGACCCCGCTTTCAGGCGTCGATATGCAGATGAACACCCACCTCAAAACCGTCAAGATGACGGCGCGTAACCGCGAGCCCACCTCTCTGGACTCTCTGTCCATCCGTGGCAACAACGTCCGCTACTTTGTCCTCCCAGACGCGCTACCCCTCGACACCCTCCTCGTCGACGACGCCCCGAAGCCCAAGAACCGGAAAAAGGACGAGGCGCGCGGCCGTGGACGCGGCAGGGGGGTTCCAGACAGAGCTCGCGGCGGTCGTGGCCGAGGCCGAGGAAGAGGGCGCGGTTTCTGAGAAAAAAAAGTGGTCTTTCGTATCGTCATCGCACGTCGTCTCGCAGTTTGTATCTTTGCTACTCTTGTGCATTAGGTGTGTATTCGATCGCCCTCGTTGTCCCTGCCATGGTAGGCGCGTCGCCTGTGATCTCCGCAAGATCACTCTCTCGGCGTCCGTGATCATCTCGCGAACGCCCACCATAAAGTCTTGCGACATACGGCGCGTGCTCCGGCTCAACCGACTGCGATTGCTGTGAGTAGGCGGCGCCTCAAAGGCAAGCATGAAGGCTCGTTGTGGGTTTAGTGCTGGAACGACTCGCAACGCAGTACGTCCTGAAAATAAGCAATTGCGCGGATGTTGCTGACTTGGATTACAGGCTGCCAGATGACACGTCTGATATTGGGGCAAAGGCGGGAGAGGTAAGTGCAGCACGAACAGTGCAGCATTGCGAGAAAGACGGCGCATGGGGAGGGGGGGGGTCGATGAGACGTGCATGCATGGAACTTGGTTATGCACGGGATGATAGACAGGGACAGACAGTCGGGGTCGCTCTCGCCTTCACTTTCCGTCTCATTAACGTCAGTCGATGGTACCTAAACCCAGGGCGCTGTATAATCGCGAGCTTGAGAGTATGTTGACTGGCTACGTCCACTGTGCAACAACCGATTGCTCTGTCGTCACAGAGGATGACAAGAAGATGCTATGCCAGCTACTCGGAAAGCTGCACCTGCCCGAGACGGTCGACGAGGACAAGGCCCGCACCCTTAAGACCTTGATGCAGAACATTCGGAGTGTACGTGTTCAACGCGGCTTGCAGTGAATGCGCTGAATTTGACTTCGCCTTCTCAGCGCAGGCCCTTGCGCGACACAACATCGCAGAATGCATTCTCAAAGCTCGAGGATGCCCTGTCTCAGAAGTACACGCCACAGCTCGAAGGTTTCAGTGAGGAAGAGTGACGCCAACTCGAGGACCTCGACGCGCACGCAGGCATGAAGGGCGCGTTCGAGTTCATCGACGGGTTCGAGCTGGACGAGGAAGAAGAAGACGTGAAGCCGGTTAGGCGGGCTAGGAACCAGTGCGCATCACTATTACTACAACTGGAAGGCGATCAGACAGTGTCGAGAGCTCGAGCGTGGCTAGCGCGGCCATAAGCGAGATGGGGAGCGTGCCACCGTCGCCGCGAAGCAAGGTCCGGGGGAAAGAGAAGTACCTATCATGTCTCACCTGAAGGCCTGAGTCTACTACTGTGTACTAACTTGGCATCTTCAGGCGTCGTCGATTGTCACACTCGGATGACGAATCGGATGAAGATGTCAATGGCACTCCGGCTCCTTCTGCATCAACACGAACCACCCCCAAGTGTTCGGCGTATGTTTTTGATATAGCGCTCAAGGAAGGCATCGACTGACAATCCGATCCCAGTGCGGAGAAGACGCGGTGTGCTGTCAAAGCTGCTGTGACTCCAGTCAAGATTGAAGATAGTGACGACGATGAGGAAGAGAGTGAAGACGAGGATGAAGCAGAAGGAGGCGGCGATGAAGATGAAGATGGCGAGGATCGCACACCGATGCCAAAACGACTCACACAGCGGTACGTTTAGCAAACAAGCAAACAAGTGATGTGTTGACTGTATCACAGGCTGCCAGAGGACACGGCTAGCTCGCGCGCAAGCTCAGTGCCTAGTACTCCGTCACCCGTTGATTTCGGCGAAGACGAAGAAGAGGCGGAAGAGGTGGAGGATATTCTGTAGCATGAACAGTGCCTCGAGCAGCATCGCTAGGCAGACACTGCAGGCGGGGGTTCGATGATGATACTTAGGGGGCGAGATGTGTACGTTATGGTGATAACAATGAAGCTACTACGTAGGCTATGCAACGGAGGGGGCCGCTCTTGTACACGCAAGGACGCATGGAGAATTCGCCGGCGGGCAAGACGGGAAACGTTCGCACAACATATGCGTGCAGGCAATAGCGAGGGTGTTAACCACTAGCATCAACGAGTTTGGCTCGCTGGTTCCCAATACACGCCACTGAGGTAGATTCGGGCGGGAGCTTTGGGACAAGCGCGTGCGGTCTAACCTGGGATCCGGGGGTCGGAAGTCAGTCACTGAGCAGAGGCGAGGTCACCAAGTACTTACGCCTGTAGACGTAGAGTACGAGCTGAACGAGCCGCAACCACGCTAGGTGAGTAGAGATGCGCCTCTACACAGTCGTGCCGTGAAGTCAGGCGGTCAGGAGAATCTGAAACCATTATAGGGGATTTCGTTCATTTGGGTTCCTTTGAGGGAGGGGTCCTATGTCCCGATTAGGAAGGTGCCCTGTCCTAATTAGGAAGGTGCTTTGTATCTATATAGCTCAGTTAGCTATTAATACTAAACTGAAGACACTCGGATTCACCTGAAAATTGATACATAGCATTGTACCCCATTTTTGTTAAAAGGTTGGGTTAGGTAAGGGTTCGGGAAGGCATATCCGCCCCAAACACCACTTCTCGCGCGTACGCGCGAGCAGTGATAGATGAATAGGCGCCGAGGAGGAGGAGTCCCCCTAGGTGACAGAGGGCGAAGGGCAGGCGACAGCGGTGTTGAGATACAACAGCGCACCTGTTTCGCTCTCTTATAGAGCTCATCAGGCCTGACTTAGGTAATACAGAGCTTAACGTCTGCGACCAAATGTGGTCCTCACGATTGGTTAGTTTATTCTTAGCATAGAAGCGTTCGTCGGACAGAAGACGAAGCTGTCATCGGATCGGTCAAACAC